>PVHX01005004.1:102755-118056 GCA_004024805.1 Geosciurus inauris | reverse complement strand
CTTGAAAAAGGAAAATGAAATAACAGTTTTTAAAGGAAATGTGTTTAACTGTATTAGATATATGAATTGTAGCGCTATTAATGTCATGGATATGAAATGCATGTCAGTTTGAGCTGCTGGTAATGTAAATGAATAAATGTGAAAATAGTAGTTGACATTTATAATAAAATGTTTGAATACAGAATTCTGACTAATCTTGATTTTCTTCTTTTAAAACATTCAGATACCTCTTGCAAATGGACATTTGAAAGTGCCACAGTCAAATTCTTGCAAGCATGGAGACCTCATCGATGCTCTCCTCCCTGAATGAGGAGTATAAATCTGACAACTACATTGAGCCTCACTATAAGGAATGGTATCGAGTGGCTGTCGATACCCTGATTGAACATGGATTAGAAGCATACCGAGAATTTCTTGCCAAGGAACGTGTTGCAGACTTCCTAGCTGAGGAAGAAATTAATTATATTTTGAAAAATGTTCAGAAGGTTGCACAAAGTACAGCGCATGGTACTGATAATTCGTATGATGATACCTCATCTTCAGGGACTTACTGGCCCATTGAGTCTGATGTGGAAGCTCCAAATCTTGATTTAGGTTGGCCATATGTTATGCCTGGACTCTTAGGGGGTACCCACATAGATCTCCTCTTTCATCCACCAAGAGCACACCTACTTACAATAAAGGAAACTATTCGGAAGATGATAAAAGAAGCAAGAAAGGTAATTGTAATTTTATTTTGAAATGAAAAAAAATTGAAATGTAGGAAAGCACAGTGAGTACATAGGTCTGTATGTTAATAAAGGGATTTCTGTATATATGGGCCAGGGCTATTATTTTCACAAAGTGCACCTATGGATATGTGGAAAGATTATACTTCCTAAATCATGCATATATTTGAGAGAGAGACAATAGGGCTCAGCTAAAGGGGGAAATATCCTTCTCTTCCTAATGTACTCAAGAAGCCTTCTTCCCATGAATACTAAGGTACAGGGACTGGGAATAAGATGATTTGACATTTTCATAAGTCTAAAGCACTTAAATATTTCTTAATTTTTGAAAAGAAATATATTGGTGGATCTTTTTATTGTTAGAAGTTTTTATCGTTAGAAACTGGACTAAATACTGATTGTTGCTCTGAATATGGTTTATGCTATTTATTATATAAACTATAGTTTCACTTATCTGTTTTCTGAGTTATATGGAAACAGTGTAAAATCAACATCATAATGTAATATTCTAAAGTAAGGTTCTGAGGTACTTAGCTTTTCAGGGCCTTAGTGCTCTTTATGAAATATTTATATTGGCTTATAAATCTCACAAATCCTTTTTTTACAGCTCAGAAGAAGCTGTAGAAATACTCAGTTTATCAGTAAAGCTATTGGAAGTTGTTTATGTTTTGAATTTTTTTCTTTTTCTTAAATGTACTGAGCACCATGGAAGGCACTTTAGAGAACCCACCAGATTTCCCAAGCACAACTAAAATTTTAAAATGTTTGAACAAAAAGTGATGATTTTAATCCACAAAGTATATATTACAGAGACTTTGATAAAAAAAAAAAGTTTAGATCTGAAAGGGGCATTAGGAGGCACACATATATGTCATTGCTTTCTTCCACTCAGCAAGACACAGAAATGCCTGAAAAAGTATAGTTTATGAAGTATGGAAATCAGAGGGCCTTCAGAGTCCTCAGTGACATGACAGTTTGCAAGACAGGCAGCTAAAATTCTAATTCTCAGTTTCGGGAGACACAGTGTTCTGAGGCTAATGTCAAAGGTAGGCTTCACAAAAGAAAAGTGATATTTTCCTCCAGATTTTTTGAACTCAGATAACATGACTTTTAGCTGGGTTAACTCCTTGACCAGTATTTTCTTAATGAAAGGACTAATCTATTTTAGTTGTTAAAAATTAGCTATAGAATCAGGCATACAGAAGATGACCAGATGTTCTTTGAATGAAGTAAACTGTCAGTTCAATTTGTTAAATTTAATCTTTAGTATTTTTAAAGCTATCTTCTGCTCTGTGAACTGAGTATACAATTGTATTTTGTCAAACACACAAAAAAATTCAAGAATGCATATGAGTACTTCTAAATACAGAATACATATTGAGAACTATTAATTTCTTTTAGGGGACATAATATGCATTTTAACCACAATGTTGAGGAAAAATTGGAAACATACCTATGTAGGTTAAAACTACAGGTGACTCAGTAGATATGCATATATCAGCGTACACCAGAGCTAGTCTCCTTTGGGGCACTGCATTTCTGTGATGTCTAGTAGACATAATTCAGGAGATACCATATATTTTGAGGCTAACACTCACTTAAAACTAAATATTAGTTAGGACCTTTTAATGTGTTTTTCTTTCTAATGTGGCACTGTATTTAATAAGCCTCTGAAAGTAATATCCTCTACCTGGTCATTTTCTACTGAGAACTCCTGCTTAAATTAGCAACAGAGGAAATTGAAGTCTGTACTGTAAAACAATGTAGTGTTCTACTTCTCTTCCATAAAATTAGAGTGGCGTAAAAGAATATTATTTGATCTTATAAATTAAGTATATTACAATTGAAATCATAACAGATCACTTTGTTGTTGTTTTTTTCAAAAGCATTGAGGAATCTGCTAGTTACCTACCCAGATGCAATAAATATTGAAGTCAAGTTGGCTATCTACACATAGAAAGCTTATTTCTCAAGTATTTTGCAAATTTCTCCATATGTCACCTTGTGTATTTAAAGATTTTTGAAAGATAAAATAGGGAATTTTGACTCAATTTTTAAAAAATTTAGATTATCCTACATATGGACAAAGTCCTGTAAATTTTTTAAAAAATAAAAGCAAATAAAATTGTCAGAGCACATTACTTTTAAAAGATTGAGTGTGGTTTTCATGACTGCCATTTATTCAACAGAAAGTCATATTCTGTTCTAATCTCTCAGAATCATTAGAAGCCTATTAGTCATCAGAATAAACTTTCTGGTTTTAGATCTTTTTCAGAGAATAAATTCTCTATACTGGCAACTCACTGAATTATCACAGCCATATAAAGGGTTGATCTTTATTCACAAAGTATTTAAATAAGGTAGAGTTTAATAGATAGAATAGATTTCTCAGGGAGATTCTTTTGGTAATCAACATCATAAAACTATTTGTAGATATGAGGCCAAACAAGTAGGGCTGGAAACGAGCAAAGCAGAACCCAGGAAGCAATCTTAGAACAGAACTTAAATACACTTTTACTGCTCTGTTTGCAATTGAGATCAGGCACTTATGAAAATAAATGCCATATTATGAAAAATAAATTAATGAAGAGAATCCAAATACAGTCTGCTTAGAGGTCCAAACAATAGAAGTCTGATCAATCATAAACACTAAATTAGCCTTCTAGTCCCTTGAGAAAGGAGGAAAAGTGATAATACTATACTCTTCTATCTGGGCTGAGAATATTTAATTATTTTTTCTCCTTCATTGATGGTCATGTGCTGTACCACGGAGCTACACTGGCAGTATTTTGTTTCTTAATTTCCCTGTTGTACTCTTATCTCTGACTTGAGTTATATGACCTCTGAATCATTTTTCTTTTATAATTAGAAATGATTTTATTATAAATTAAAAATCTAGATTTTAAAAATTTGTGTATTTTTGTCAGTTTTTACTTAGAAGTTGTTTAGAAAACACTTCTTTCTTTCTTTCTTTCTTTTTTTTTTTGTTTTGGTGAATTTGCTTAGTTTGAGAATTTTCCATTGGAAAATCCCAATTATAGATACTATCTTACATGTGTCCTAAAGGAACATATTTTCATTTACTGGTCATTTTTTAACCCCTTTCTATTTTTTCACTGTGTGGTTGACAGTTGGATTTAGGTCAGCTTTATAAAGTCTGAAAGTATCTTGCAAGAGTTTTCACAGGTAATTACTTGTCTCTCAAGAAGTGTTCCCAAGATGATATAGGTATATATTCTTAATTACTGTGAACTCCTCTTATGAAAACATCCCCTCTAATTACTTTAAAAGTCATCTTTCATTAAAGTAATTTTTTCTAGCCACTCAGTGGCACATATTCACAAAATTATGACTTCTGGTAATATTCAATATGTAATGTTTAACCAGAATGTTATTTGCATTTCTGTTTCCTAATTCTAATCTGGCTTCTTCTCGGAGGTGTGAATCTTACTCTTGTGAAATATAGAATGAAGAAGAAACATAAGCAAAAGTCTAGTGAGAATTAGGGCAGAGAGATTCCTGAGGTACTGTATACCATATCACTCCCCTTCAGGTCTTGGTTCATCCCTGACTCACTGTTCCTGGGTGTGTCTATTTGGCCTTAAGAGTTATTAGTAATACAGACCAATATTAACCATCAGTTGGGCCCATAGATGCAAAAGAAGAGGTGAATAGATGATGGGGGCTGTCAGCTGGTAGTATAGAAGTAGTACTGAGCTACAGGTTTGGTCACCAGGGCTCTACAATAAGCAGTGGCATTGAACAAGCCTTTGTGCCTTCTCAAGTGTGTTCATTAATTTAACAAAAGATAGGAAGCAGTAGTCATCTGGTGTTTTCTTTTCAAAAAAAATCTAGCGTCTTTCTCCAAATCTCTAATCATGTTTAAAAAAAATGTTCTACTCCTTGGTGAATCAGTTCACAATCTGAATGATTTTCATTATGACATTGTGTTAATTTCCATCCACATCACTTTGTAACCATGTCCTGGCCAGCTAAGTGTCATTTATGTGTTTTGCATCACTTTCTTTATTAGGCCAGGATCATCTCTCTCCCCTTTCATTCTTTGAATTTGAGTCAAAATTAGTTTCTTCCAGGAAATAATTTTTGCCAGGATATAATATATTTTGACGAGTCATATTTAATGATATTACTCTCCTGTGATATTAAATTGAACATCTCTTCTCTGAGTAAAGTGCATTATATGTTAATGCATATTTACATTAGAGTGTGTGTGTCTGAGAAGGAAAGTGGGAGGGTGATGAGGTGGTGGAGATTAGGGAGGGAGGGAGAAAGAGGAGGAGAGACTGAGGGGAGAGGAGAGAGAGAAGAGAGAAAACTTGTTAAAATTGTACTGCCAACTGTAGCTCTGCCTATATAGGAAAAATGTTTCTATGCTAAGCTTCTGGTGCTATTCACACATTCCACATTATTCTAGTGGTACACCCATTTTCTGCTTCTACTATTACCAGTAACCCTGGTGATATTAAGTATGTTATTTTCAATGCACTTACTTAAGGAGAGAAGAGAATAAAGAAAGTACCATTAAGAGAACTTCTAACATTACTGTATGACAGTTTTGTGCTTTGATTTACTTGATAATTTTTATGGGCAGAAAGGAATAGACTCTTTTTATTTTAATTACCCAAATTTAAATAATACTCTTATTTAATCCTACAATGATATGAAGGCTCAGAATATTGGTGTCAGCTTAAATCCTAGCTCATTTTATTAGTCTTAGCAAATACAGCCTCTGAGTTATTTTTCCCATGTGTGACAGGGAGATAGATGCTAGTACTCCTAAGGATCCTTGTGAGAACTGGATGAAATGGCTGACTTTTCCAACATGACACCTACCACATATTTAGCATCCTAGATGGCACTGAGCTCTCTTCCCATTCCTTCCACCTCCTTCTATTTCTATTGCCTTATTTCTTAATTCTGTCAAATTAAACTTGTTTTACAACTCTTATTTTTGCATCACTGAATTGGCATTTCTTCCTCTACAATCAGAACAATCTTTGACCAACGTCAGGATTGTATAAGATGTCTTACTAGGAATGCCAGCTACGATAACTAGCCATTTGTGATATGGACATTCCTGAAAAGATCTAAACATATGTCTGAAAGTATCTTAATGATTATGTACAGTATATTAGTTACAGAGAAGCACAACATTTTTCAAACATTGCTGCTTAAAAGGTTCAAACTGGGGAAATAATTGACTTAACACAAGTATATTTGAAAATAAGACCTACTGTGAAGATAGCTTCAATATATGTATTTTATATTCAGATTGTGCAAAAAGATATCTTCCTTTGTAAAAGAAGTAGTATTGAAGAAAAAAAAGCCAAACCATACTTTTTTACCTAAAGCTCTGAAGAGCAGAAAAGATCTGTAACTCTGGCAGAAAGCTAAAGGAACAGGGTATGCTTTACAGAGCAGGAGAAAAAAAAAATATTATTTTTTTCTCATACAGACCTTTAAAAATGACAAAACTTACTGGTTTTTTAAATAAAGATAATGTAGCAAGAGTTCTATATTCATGAAAGATTACAAGGTTTTATGAATTTCTAAAGTTCTTATTAATTACAGCCTTGCTCTCTTGGTGTCAAAACTTCAGTTAAATATCTCTTAGTTCTTAATGTATTGCCTACTAAAAAGTTCTGATACAATTTAAAAGGCCATAAAGAATATTATTTATGGCCCGCCCTACTTAGTTCTCTTACCTTAAAACAACAACAACAACAACAACAAATTCTGCTTTGGTGATAGTGTTCCTATTTTAGGCTTTGTTGAAGCAAAAATTTGGAAAGGTATAAAAAATGAAAATAAAATTGTATCAAATCTTCAACTTGGCTGTACACCAAAATCATCAATAACTTATGAGCTTCATATGTTTCAGGCAGTGCTTTCTTTAGTAACATCTAAAAATCAGCTATGACTTTTATTTTTAATAGGTTTTCATTTAAAAATGGCAACTTACCTGGGCACAGTGGTATAGGCCTGTAATCCCAGCCACTGAGGAGGCTGAAGCAGGAGAATTGCAAGTTCAAGGCCAGCCTGGGCAACTTAGACCTATTTCAGGAAGAAAAAAAAAAAAAAAATTAAAGAGTTGAGAATGTAGCTTAGTGGTAGAGTGCCCTCTGTTCAGGCCCCAGTGCCAAAAAATAAAATAAACGAATAAAGAAATAAAATAAAAGTGGCATCTTAGCTTTAGAGTTATTTACAGATGACAGGAGAGACTCCCTTGCTAATCCATAGCTCTAGTTAATGCTTGGAAAGAAACAATTTAACATTGGAGTTATTTAGGAATGCATATGATTTATCTGACTAAGGGAAATGTTTTTAAGACCATTTTATCTACTCAAATATTACTCTTTGATTCTTAAAAATTTGTTGTTTTGCTAAAACAGGCCTGTGCAGATTGCACATGATGTATGCAATCTTTCTTTTGGACTCTGTGGGAAAGTTATTGACGATGTTACAAAATTTAGCTGTTGTCTTCTGAGGTAGGTCTGAAGGAATCTCTGAAGTAGAATGCCTGTTTTTTATGATTATTTATGTTTGCTCCTTTTCATTCCTGTTGCAGGCTTAAAATAAAGACCAGTTTTTTATTGAAATGTGAAATATTTTTCTCATGATGCACCTAAAGTAGTTTGTTGAAATGTCAAAGCTAATTGTTATCTAAAACATTATTATAAAACACTGAGCTTTCATAATGCGTACATAACACCTGAATTCCACAGGAACAGAATTTCACAGTTTTTCAGTCTCAGGTGCTTTCAGGTCTAAAAAAACTATAAAGGGAAAGGGGGCAGGTAATGTCCAACACTGAATGAAGGAACATGGACAAAAAGGAAAACTTGACCTGATGGTGGGAAGTTTTGTTGAAAATATTATAAAGATGATACACTTAAAACCTCTATTACACTTGGAGGCATCTTGTCAAATGCTCACTTTCATGAGAGTAATGGGGATGTTTGTTTCCTTACCTGTCTGTCCTCTTGATGAGATTTAAGTAATGAGATTTCCCGTGGGAGCCTTATTGAGTCAATTGAAGCTGTAACACTAGACTGATATTTTGTATTTAAAGCGTTCTGCCTACTCTCCTACAGTTGCTACAGAAGCATCATGTGATATATTCCTTTATATCAGTTATTGGAATCTTAACTGGTCAGTCTTTAAATGATCTTGAAAAACTCAGATATAACTGACCTAAACAGGAAGAAGATTATGTTACGTAGATAAGGTCAAACCCCAGAATGCAGACACAATCAAGAGGTACTTTGAAAGGAAACAGGTATTCTGAGTTCAAATATAGGGGAGATTTGAAGAGGGAAGAAAAGACCAGACAGACAGTGAAGTTGTCTTTTGGCCTCTGCCGAGTTCAACTTTGAGAGAGATCAGTCTTTGGCTGAACTTAAGAGCTTTTAAGTATGGCCCAGGCCATTCATTTATCCAGCAAATATTTGTTTAGTGCCCATTGTATATCAGGTACTGTTCTAAGTTCTAGAAATTCCCAAGATCTCTCGACTGGAGCTTACACTCAAATGGGAAAGAGAGATAATAAGCATGATAAATGAGGAGTGCTGTAGAGAAAAAAAAATTAAATTAAAATATGGTTGGGTAAGAGAAATTCTGGAGAGTTGGTGGGGGTAGTTTGCCATTTTTAATAGTGTGATCAAACTACACCTTAAGAAAGTGGCATTTGACCTCAGCAACGGCGAGGCACTAAGCAACTCAGGGAGACTCTGTCTCTACTAAAACACAAAATAGGGCTGGGAATGTGGCTCAGTGGTTGAGTACCCCTGAGTTCAATCCCCAGTACCACACACACACAGTGGCAAGCTTTAGGGCAGAAGTATGGATTCTTGTTTGCTAGAGAAAGAACAAAGAGGTCAGTTGCTGGAACCAATAGAGCCAAAGGGGGAATGAGTAGACAATGAGTTCAGAGAGGTATCCTGCAGACGAGACTTTGGAAGCTTCATGGCCATTAGGATGAACTTGGCTTATGATCTGTGTAAACTGGGAATCCGTCGGACAATTTCCGGGGAGAGGCATGCTTAATTTTAAAAGGATGCCTCTGGCTGTGGCATTAAAAATTAACTGTAGAAGCCAGGCGCGGTGGCACATACCTGTAATCCCAGCACTTTGGGAGGCTGAGACCAGAGAATCACGAGTTCAAAGCCAGCCTCAACAACCATGAGGTGCTAAGCAACTCAGTGAGATCATGTCTCTAAATAAACCACAAAATAGGGCTGGGGATGTGACTGAGTAGTCGAGTACCCCTGAGTTCAATCCCTGGTACCAAAAAATAAAAATAAATAAATAAAAGTAACAGTAGAGGCATAAGTCAGCATATGAAAGGCTACTAAAATAATTCAAGTTGAGGAAGGATAATGTCTTAGGACAGTGGCAGTGATGGCCAGGTTTGGGATATATTCTGAAGGTAGTGAATAATGGGATGTGAATTAATTTGAAGAATACAAGATGTCTCCAATATTTTTGGCTTGAATAATTGGGAATGATGACCTTGTCATTTGAAGTTGGCATTAGAGGACTTGGAGAGCTGGAATCAGGAAGAAGACAAAGAGATTGAATTGCAGGGGCCTTCAAGTTAGCACTACACCACAGCCTTGTTGTGGCTGACCCATAACTTCAGCCTCTGTGACCTCGGCTGCAGACATGCATAGATAAAGAGAAAAGGGTTCAAACTAGAACACAAACACAGTGACTGGACTTGGAGAATAGTCTTGACCATGTAGGCCTAGGTGAGACAGTTGGAAATAACTTGTATAAGATTCAGGTTCAGTGGGATGGGTAAATAGTGAGACTAGATGCTGACCCAGGACCTATGGTACAAAAGATCATATGCCCTGCTGAGAAGTAGAACCAGAACCATCACTTAGTCTTTTAAAGCAATTTTTACGGGCAATAATTAAACAATTCCTATATTCTGGACCAGTGGAGTGAAAGACAATATTAGAACTGGGAATGTGTCACATAGAAAATCACTTTTTTTAAGAGGCCATTTTGGGATCTCCCAGTGCCTCACACATGCTTTGGTGAAGAAATTTTGTGAAGTAGGAGCTACTTGGTGGAAATCTTAGAATTTCAGACCACAGAGAATATGAGAAAAGTACAATCAGGTAGTAAAAAAAGAAAAGGCAAGGGATGCTATAACAGGTAGATTGGGGCAAAATTATAGAAGTTCTTTAATATAACTTTGTGGAAGTAGAACTCAAGAAGTCATGAAGTGTGTTTAAGTGACAGTGATATCATCAAACTTCCTGGGACAAATTAATATTTTGATTAGTTAAAAGTTGAGAAAAATACAAAACAGGTTATAACAAGTGTTGGGATAACAATCATCAACAAACTAATGGGCTGAAGTGCAGTATGAAACCAGTGTATTCTTGGAGTTTGGAGTATGAAGATGTCTTTAGTTTACTACTACCACAGGGAAATTTAACTGCTTAGTTCTATATCTCAAGGAGGGTGCCTTTTTTGCGTGTGTGTGTGTGTGTGTGTGTGTGTGTGTTGGAGCTATTTTTAAGATATAATTGTTTGATTTTAATCCAAAAAAATTTTTTTCCAATAATATTCAATGGTATACACTAAGTTTTACTCTACATATGCTTACAAAGTCCCTGTTATATGCAAGACACTCTTTGATCATACAGATGGATGCTGTGAGTATATTAGCATCATTCAAGTGATTGTTGTATTAAAAAGGGTCTGAATTTTTTCCATCATTTCACTCATTAGGTATCAGAGGATGATAGAGACACCTCCTGAAAATTCAAAGGAAAAAAAAATTATGATACAGATAAAATACCTGCATAGGAGTTATTGATAGACTTACTAGTTCAACAAATCATATTACATACCTAAGGTTTACTTTTTGTTATCAGAGAAATTATTTTCCTTGTGGAAAACATGAAAAAAAAAATACAGAAAAGGTTTAACAAAATAAAATTCAATTCCAGTCCCCAGTGGAAATAATAACTGCTGCGAATGTTAGAGATTTTCTTCCCTATTAGTTAACTAGATGGATAGAGAAATTTGCACACAAGTTTGTTGGTGTCTTTATCTAAAGGTTCTATATAAATCTCTGAAAAGGATTGTTAATATGTAATATACTTGATATATACATGTTGTGTATAGTATAAAAAAAAGCCTCCTGACTTTTTTTCATTTACGATTTTTTCCTGTAGTAAAATAATTAGTTTTCTGTACTGAAATGTGATGACATACCAAAATAGGTCAGTGGGAGCTGACTTCCCTAGCAGGTAATAAAGGGAGGTTCCTGTTCTGTAGGGAATTTATAAACAATAATAAGGTTGACCAGAAGGCTGTCTGCTCTATTGCAGCACAGGCTGGCAACTGTCAATATTATCTGTGACAACATACTCCTTTTTATCACTGCTGCCTCCACCTATCTCTTACCCATTACTGTACCCCTTGGTATACTAGTGTTGATATGATGAAAATCTCACAATTATATTACTTCAGAACTGTTTTTATATAAGTATTAGCCACTAAATAATTAGTTGAGTTTTGAAGCTTTAAAAGCAGAAAAATATAGTACGCCAAAATTTTCCTTTAGGCTATATTAATTTCTTAGTAATAATCCCCTTTTTACCACACCCCCCCCCACCGCCCATGAATTCAAACACAGGAAATATTTAAAACTTGTAAATAAATGTGAAAGGCAAAAACATTGCCATTTGGCTAAATATCAATCCAATATGTGCCACAGAAGAAAATCCATAATCATGAAAAAAATCAGTATCTGAGTCATAATAGTCATTTAAACTGGCTGAAATTCTATAGCATTACTGAAAAACAAAGCCAGTAGCCAAACAAACAGCAAGGAAACACTGTGGTTTGTCTTTTTACACACAAGCAGAGGGAAATTGACAAAGTCCAAAAGTCCACGTGCAGTCACCCAACTGATTAGTAACCTTAAGGACTGGTAGGTGTTTTGACTTTTATTCCAAGACTTTGTTATATCATCAGAGGTGAAGAACAAAAAGGTTAAGTAATTTATCCTGAGTTTTAGAAGTAGGAAATGGCAGGCTTGGAACTTCAGCCTAGGCAGTGGGCTCAGAAGAGCCTAGACTTTAACCACCACAGTGTGTTGCCTATGATAGACCACTTGGGCTGGCGCTGTGCCAGCCAACTGAATTCTCCCACCACCACAGGTACTATTAGGGTTGATCCTGGGAATCTGAGGGAGAGAATGTTGACCCACAAGCAGGATACACAGGAGGCTTTGTGCTTTATTTCCTTCCACCTCTCTCTACTTTCTTTGGTTGGATTTTGGTATTTTGGTGGTTTGGTTCAGTCCTCTCATATGTCTGGGATGTTCTGAATGGAATGTTGGATATTTAATATGAAGAGAAGTGGAGGATTTAGAGAGGATTTACTTTCCTTTGGATTGGCAGTTCAAGTTAGGGCTGATCACCTCATTCCAGGCAGGGAGTGAGATTTTATGAGGCTGGATTTAGCCTTGGGATAGTGGTCTTTACTGAGTTTCCATTTATTCTACATGCATGAAACCCTTCTGGGGTCCCATATAGCCTTTCTGGGTTCTCATATAAAAGCCTGAAGTGTGTATTGGGGTTTCTCTAGGCAGAATCTAAACTCCAGTTTTTAATCTCTCCAGTGTTAATGTCAAAGGCTTTCATAAGCTTCTTACCATCTTAGCAACTTCCTTCTGTTTGGTTTCTCATGCTTTTTGTTCATTGAGAAATTCAGACTTTGGCAAATGCTGTAAGGGCAATAACTGCACAGATTCTTGGTGGTACTTTATCTTGCTTTCCTTTTCTCTATGATTAGGGATCCTCAGGTCCTTTTTGCTTCATGTCTCTAGACTTTAGTTTTTGTCTTTATCTTTTTGAAATTGATGAAAAGCTCTTGACCACCATTTACTGTTTGGCTTCAACATCTTGCACTGTGAATTTGCACATGTGAAATTGTGAGTAAAAGTATGACTGAAAAAAATCTGACTTCATCTGTGATCGTGGCCCTACAAGTCTTGGCTATCTTTATTTATTTTTAAAGTATTCTTCTACTCTTATTATTTTCAGCAGAAGAGTTGATCTAGTACAAAGTATCATGCTCTGAAGCAAGATACTCTTTCATTTCATTTTGAATGAATTAATATGATAAAATATTATAAAACCTACATATGGATTTAAGAAAAATTATATATTGTATGTATGTATTAAAGGAGTTGAAAATACAAAGAAATAATAAACTACCAATATTTTAATGTTCAGAAAAATTATTTAAATTTATTTCTAGTACTAAAATACAGCTATTACTCATTCAGTGAAATAGTTAAGGCTATTATGTTTTGAACATTTAGGATATTTTCATGAGTGGAAACTATTCTGTATTTCATTTTTTGTTTCCTGTGTCTTACTTTTCCAACATTTCTCCATGCAGAGCGCATCATGAACCTTATTATTTCAAACATTATCCTATTGAAGTCTTTTGTATATAAACTGCATATGCTCCATCCCTGAGTTTAAAATACTGCTACTTAAAAATTATGTACATGTGGGAATATGTGCATGTATAGCTAGCCTGTACCTGTAAGGATGGAGGGACATATGCATGTGTGAAGAGACATATCAGCTTCTGTCTCTCACTTTTAAAATCTTAGAGAAAGATCTCTGAGTTCTCAATACACACTTTTCCATATTCGACTCTATGGGAAACCTAACAGGGTGTACATGTTCCTACTTTCAAAATCTTAAATTTTTTGTGTATATTTTTAAATGGCATTGTAAGTATCACACAACAATGTATAATTTAATAGTTAAGTATACATATGCAAAACATATATATGTACATATGTATATAACTACTTTTATATATAAATAATTTTTACATTTTAGCTATTTATGTTAAACCTAACTGTTAAAACCAGTTGGTGCCCTGCAGCCTTCACTGCCACTGCTTTGTTCCTGCTAGTGGGAGCAAGGCTACCAGGTTGGTAGTAGCGGGAGGTGACACTTGCAGGGTTTAGTGGCTTTGCTTTTGTCAAAGCTTCCTCTGAATGGCTTTGTGAAGTCAACATGTTTTAATTACACATTCACTTCACTTGAAATTATGTCACTTAAACAAATTTGGGGCCTTCAAATTTTTTTTCCTACTAATAATGCTTTCTTTTAATGAACAAGCAAGAAAAAAACCAACAGTATATAATGCCATATTAGTTTTAGAATATGAAGATGAAAACAGCTGTAAGTGAAAACAAATACAAGAACTTTATAGCATCATTTGTCATTGCTTTTATAAAAATAGTTTCCTTCTCAGATTTGGGAAAGTGTAATATTAAAATTTTTTTAGTTTGTATTCATTTGGTCTTTTTTCCTTCAAAATCATTATCAAGTTGAAACAATATAGGTACTCTTTGGGTTTTCTTATTTCTAAGTTGTTTTCAAATACTTTATTTCAGTTGTTAATAACCTGATTTGAAAAACCGTACAGTAGCTCCTTCCCAAAATAAAAGATTGCTTCCTCTGCCGCTTTTGATATTTTTGTAAAAGTAGACCAGTTTGGATTCCATCAAGAGTTTTCAGGGTTTGTTTACATAGTTTCACAGCAGGCAAATCCCTAGAGCTCAGAGTCACAGATATCTGGCAGCTTAGTTTCACGTTAGTGCATATGTCCACACTGTTTTATTTTTTAGGGTAAGATCAAAGAAGTTGAGGACCCAAATAATTATTTAAAAGTAACACTGCAGAATATGTAGCCTAAAGAGTGCATGCATCAGTTGCATATGTAAAAATGGTCCTCTCAACTCTAGAAGTAGAAGAGTTCTCTTTTTTCCTCCCGGTTACTATTGAAGAAACCACTAAGTTGCTATAAGCCCTGGATCACTGTTCCTTTGATACGACCAAGGAGAAGGTGATAAGGGCCCTAGAAGTGCCTTCCAATCCTGTGGCTTAACATGAAGCTAGCACCTCTTCATTTTCCTTCTCTGGACAAATCCTGACTGAGGATATTCAGGGTGGTTTCCTTTAAACTTCCTACCTTTTCCCCTCAGATACCTGGTTTCTGCTTCTTTTACTTCTAATGTATTTTCCTTTGAAGAAAGGGGAGAATCTATGATCTTGAGCCCTTTGCAATTATGTTTCTTTCAACCATATGCCTCTAGTTTGTATTTATGGTTCTCTGCTTCAATATGACATTCCTCTAGATAGATGGCTTGCCTCTGTCCTGTTATCCTCCCATGCTACCATTTTTTCTTAACCTTTTAACCATTGTATATCTTTAACAGGTACTTTCCATCAAGTATCACTATTTCTTTCTACTTCCTCCCAACCCTGCAGTCTGAATTTCACTTGTTGCTCTTCTAACCTGGTATCTCATAGGGCCCTCTTGATCACATGGTGAAGCCACACCAGCAGCCTTTCCACATCCCTTAGTCCCTCTACCTCTTTCGGCAGTGTCCACCTTTAGTTTTCTTACCATTGGTTTCAGTGCCATTCTCTCTCTTCTTTTTGTTTTTCCTCCCTTCTCTAACTGTTCCTGCCCAAACTCCTTTGCTGACT
>PVHX01005004.1:58660-102655 GCA_004024805.1 Geosciurus inauris | reverse complement strand
GCACCACATAAAAATAAAATAAAGATATTCTGTCCACCCACAACTAAAAAAATAAATAAAATTAAAAAAAAAAAAAGAAAATGCATGCACATGCCATATAAAACACATAAACACAATGAAGTCCATGTAGGTATCTTATATTTGAGAGAACATATTTGAAGAGATTTGAATGAAGAATATGTATAATCTTAGGGAACCTAAGAGATAGAACTCTATAGAGATTTGTCCTCAACTATCTGGCATTTAAGTTAACATTTTTCTTACTAGAGTAGACTACAAAGCCAGCTTCTTGAGTTTTTTTGTTTAGTAGAGAACATAGTGAAAAGAGAAACATGCCCTTTGGGATTCAGAATTCAGATATAGGATGACTTTTTTCAGAAAATATTAGAATGAGCAGATACAAATCTAATATCATGCCTTCAGAATGCAGAAATGCATAAAGCAGAGTATAGGTTGGTGGCAGTTAACAGGAACTATGGATCCAAATTGCCTGGCTTTGAATCTCAACTCTACTGCTTCACTTTTACTATGGACTAGATATGGTGTAACTTGCCTAAAAGAGTATTTCAGCTGATCCTTAACAATACTATTGGCCAGGCACTGTGGTGCATGCCTATAATCTCAGCAGCTCAGGAAGCTGAGGTGGGAGGATCATGAATTAAAAGCCAGCCTCAGCAAAAGAGAGGCACTAAGCAACTCAGTGAGACCCTGTCTCTAAATAAAATACAAAAAAGGGCTGGGGATGTGGTTCAGTGGTCCAGTAAACAGTGTCCCTGAGTTCAATCCCTGGTAACCCCCACCATCACCCAAAAAAACAAAAACAAAAAACAAAACAAAAAAACCACTATGGGTGTCATTTTTCCTGATACAAAAAAATTAGATCTCACAAAGTTGAGTAATTGGACCAAAGTTAACAGTGTGATGGAGCCATGACTGCAACCAGTCTCTGACTCCAAAGCTTAGGTTTTAACTCATTTATGGCCAAGGCCTTTAAAGATTTTGTGACTCAGAAAGGAAGTGGAAAAACAAGAGTAACATCCTACACTTGGATCAATAAGAAGGAACATTACAAACAGATCAGGAATAAATCATCATTGTCGAGCCTGGAGAGAACAAGGCTGGCTTAGCTTGAACAGCTGTGTTCTTCATCCAGCGGAGGGATAGATTCAATATCACTTCAAGGTCCCTTCAGTCTATCATTTTAGCCTTGCATGAAGTTCTATTGTGTATTTTTTCACTTCCTTGAAACTTACACATTTATTTTTGTAATATATGTATTTTAATGCTTTTTTAAGTACATTATAATTATACATAATAGATTCATTTTGACATACATGCATGGAATATAATTTGCTCCACTTCAGTCCCCAGTACTTCCTTTTTCCCACTCTTTTTCTCTCTTCCTATCCCCTTTCTCTATTCTGTTGGTCTTCATTCTACTTATTTGTTGCGTTTTTAATTGGTGCTTTGTCCATATGCATAAAGGTGAAATTCACTGTGGTGTATTCATGTAGGTACAGAGCATAATTTGGTCAGTTTCATTCTGCAGTTTCTCCCTTTTCTCGTCCCTTCCCCCCATGCCCTTTCACTACTTAACTGTATCTTTTTTTACATTCAGAAAACATATCAATTTATAATTTTGGCTTTTACTACCTTTTCCTTTTCTATCTTTTTACCTCTGCAAGCAGTTGTTCCACTTGAGAGTTTAACATACAGTCACATATCACGACATCACAAATTCTAAAAATAAGCATGAAATTCATGTTACTGGTTTTCACTCTGCGTTATTGTACATAATGTATGTTTCTGCTGATAAGACCCTAGTATACAGTGACTTTCATTGTCAACAATCTTTGCCATTGTCTTCCAGTATATTTGAATAGCATCAAATTTAAATTATTTCTGTATAGTGTTTTTAGAAGTCAGGAAAGAATATTCCATATTTTAAAGTGTTTTCTATTTAAAATTGATAAAATGAAAATGACAAAAATGTTTTGGTACTTAAAGTCACATTTCTATAACTGTCAGGAAAATTTTCCTGGTTTGAGTTGATATGTGTTATTAGCCAGAATTCTTGGAAGGAACTTGTATAATAAAAATCAATTATATTTGTTGAAAATTAAATATAATTTGATATTAGAGCCCAGTCTAGTTTCTTAGAGGCCATTATGAAATAGGAATGCAAAATAGTATGAAAATACATTTTCATGCCGTCTTCTTAGTAGTCAGCTAGAAGTGATCTCTGTACTTCCTTTTGGGATCTTTTTTACTATTCCTGTTGTCATTGTTACATGCCTTCCTATATATTTTCTCTGTGGTCAGTTAGGCTGCTCACTACTTTCTAGCATACTGAATGCAGCTTTACCAGCTCATGGTTATGGCAGTGGCCCATGATGTGGCCTAATAGAAAACAAACAAACAAATCATCTGGAATGATGAATCCACAAAAACAGTGGGCCTCATGGAAAATAGTCATGGGCCCCATGATTAATATATAATTATTATAAATAATATTTATAAAGGGATTTAAATGATATTTATAATCTCTTTGCTGATAACAAAAGTCTTAATTGGCACTGTTATATTCTCAGTAGTTTAAATAGGAAAGCCCTTAAATAAGGTTAAACATTCTAACATTAATTCTATGTTACTTTATTCCTAGAATTAGGTTATAGGAACAGAAGGTTCAGAACAGTTTTCTCAGAGTTTTTGACAGAAATCCTAATAATTTCCATCTGAAAAATTGTGCAGATGCCTAGAAAAAGGCAAAACAACACAAAAACCTGACTTTCTAGCTGTCAAAATCAGGTCAAAAGTTTTGTCTTTGATTTGGTAGATTTATATCATAGAATTTCTTAGTCACTCTCTTTACTTTTGTCTGGACTGGTAGGATAATGAGACCGTAAAAAAAGAAATGTAAGCAGCACTAAGATATCCACTAGAAGAATGAAATAGGCCACATGCCAGTTCATAACCAGTGTTGCTTTTAGCAAGGGGGTAGGAGTTAGACAAGTGTAGAGTAAGAGTAGTACCTGAACTGTTTTATAATCAGCAACCTTAAGATTGAAGGAATTTTGTTGTTCTAATGTAAACATAATCAAATGAAACAATTATTTGGGCCAAAGAGAAGACCTGAATGCATAAGGAAAATAGCTGAATTATTATGTTTTTAGTTAGCATTATTAGAATTTTTTGATTATAACACTTATATTTCTTGGTTATGTATAACTAACATATTTCTTCCTTTCCTCTTTTCCTTGGATTGTTTTTCTTGGAGTGCCTAATGACATATTCTTCCTCCCCTTTTTGGCTATTTAGCTTAAATTTTTGGCTTAAACAGAGTTTCCAAGGATCCAACACAATTTTCTTTGCCTTCACCCTTAGAATTGATGCCTGAGAGGAACAAGGAGCATCTGGTACCTTGATCCTACCCATTGCTGCTTTCTGGAGCTCTTCTCCCCACAAGCTGTCTTTAGCTCGGGCAGCAAATCTCTGCCAGCCC
The DNA here is from genome assembly GCA_004024805.1 of Geosciurus inauris. Lineage (NCBI taxonomy): Eukaryota > Metazoa > Chordata > Mammalia > Rodentia > Sciuridae > Geosciurus > Geosciurus inauris. The sequence continues at coordinate 99,153 of PVHX01005004.1, read as the reverse complement.
CATATCAGTGTGGGTATAACAGGATTCCTCAGGAGACTCTTCCCTACCTCTGTGCTGTGTGAAGGATATTGGGTACTCCATGTACTCTTTGGGGACTCAGACATGGAAATGACAAGTCTTTTTAGTCATTTGTTATGTATTGAAAATTGGGACAAAAGCCAGAAAGAGTGAAATGCTGCTGATTGCCACCAGTTCACAACCACTGTTTTCTGGTTGTAGGGTTTGTATGTTGTTGGTTGTTGTTATTACTGTTTTTGTTGTGTTTTATGGTAACAGGGACTGAATCCAGAGCCTCACACATGCTAGGCAAGTAATTTACCAACAAAGCATCACCAGCTCAGGCATCCCCACCAGAGTGCCCACAGATTCCACTCTAGTACTTCCCCCACTGAACTCCATTTCAGCTCTGCTTCCAATGGACTACTGCATTTGTTTTTTCCCACCAGGATAATGGTATCACCATCTAACCATTCATTCAAAGGAATGACTCCTTCCTCTCCCCTCTGCCTTCCCCTAGTCCCATTTTTGTCAAGACTTGTTGATTCTGTCACCAACATATAAAACTGGTCCTATCTTCTCTATCTCCAATGCCATTTACTCTACTTCAGGCTTGTGTGGTCTCCTCTGGACTGTTTCAGGGACCTTGTGACTCATCCACTGTTCTCTTGCAGTGTCCTGTGGTTTCCTCTTGAGGTTGTAGGTAGCATGTCTTTGCTGTGGGATGTTCCTTGAACTTGCCCAGCGAGCTCAGCTTTAGCATTCCTCCTCCCCAGGCATGTTTTGTGTTGCACTTAATCATGCAATGATTCACATCTTTGTTTCTGCCTCTCTTTCCAACTAAACTTGGAGGTACTTGAGAGAGTCACTTTATTTTATACATGTTAAAAATCCTAGCACACAATAAGTGCCCAGCTTTTTATTAAATAAAAATGGTAAATACAAAAGAAAGTGGATTCTGATATGTTGTGAAATATAAAATTAGTGGTGTAAATTGATAGAAGAGGAATTGGAAAGGCTTTCTTATAATTTTTACAAGAGTACTACACATATATTTGTGTGAATATAAAAATAAGATCAAGATTTTTCGAAGCATTTACATTAAGAATTTCAAGAGCTGAAGGTATATCTCAGTGGTAGAGTGCTTGGTTGCCTAGCCTGTGTGAGGCCTTGGGTTCAATCCAAGCACCACCAAAAATAAATAAAATACAGAAAACAAAATAAAATAAAAAAAAAAAAACACAAGCAAAGATTATTTTACATTTAATTTTAGGAGGTTTTTTTTGGAGGGCGGGGCTTCAGGGATTGAACTCTGGGGCACTCAACCACTAAGCCACATCCCCAGCGCTATTTTGTATTTCGTTTAGAGACAGGTTCTCCCTGAGTTGCTTAGCACCTGGCCATTGCTGAGGCTGGCTTTGAACTTGCAATCCTCCTGCCTCAGCTTTCCGAGCTGCTGAGATTACAGGCATGTGCCACTGCACCCAACCATTTTTAAGATTCTTTATTATAGTAAATGCAGCAACTCTATGCCTGATTGAAAATAGGCATTTTCTTAGTCTGTATAGTTAGCTGCAACAATATACCATAAACCAGATAGCTTATAAGGTACAAAAATATATTGCTCACCATGCTGGAGGCAGGGAAGTGCAAGATGAAGGCAGTGGCATATTTGGCGTCTGGTGAAGATCCATTCCTGGTTCATAGACTGCCACTCTCTCACTGGGTCCTCACAGGGTACAAGTGGCAAACTAGCTCTCTGGAGCCTTTGTAAGGGCACTGAGCCCACTTATGAAGGCTTTTCCTTCATGACCCAATCACTCCCAAATGCCAATCCTAATGCCATCCTCTTGTGGGTTGGGATGCCAACATATGAATTTGGTGGTAGGTGATGCACAAACATGATATGATCAGAGCAGGCCAGTAATGTGGGGACATGGTGAAGCAGAATGCTGCTCAGATGCTCAGTCTCACATTTTGGTGACTGAAGTTCAGTGGGGTGCCTGGGAGCATACATTTTAATCCTAACTAAATGAAAGGATTCACAATAAAACAGACAAAAATAAAACCTGATGTATGAAGTAAATTAAAATAATTTGTCTTATGGTATGTAGTTTATATCATATAGTATAGGTGAATCAAAACATAGCATCACATTTAGCACCTAAGATTTTGCCAGAACTCATGTTAGATATGTATAATATAATATGCATGTGAAATTACTAATGGAAATTATTATTGTAGCATACTTACACTTACTAGTTGGACTTTCCTAGTCTTAGTATCTTTTTATAAATATAAGACACAAATGTGAAAGCAAGAACAAAGAGCCATTTTTAGATCTAATTTGAGATCATTGCCTTCCAGTGGGATAGAGTGAGAGAAGAGTGAGGCTGTCAGGCATCCCACTCCATGCCAGCATGCCGGAATCTCTGGGGGTCCTTTTCAGATGCTCATTCTCCTTTTCCCCAGTAGGAAGCACCAGGGGTCATGTGGGCTTTTCCTTCATAGGACTGTGCTATTCTTGAAAAATATTGAGGCATCAGTGTGTACTGTTGAAGGACAGAGTTGATAAAATGACTTCTATATTTTTAAATATCCAAAATTAAGCACTTATTAAAAATAATTCTAGTATTTGCTATTTTTGCTATTAATTATTGGTAACCAATAAATTAAAAAATCAAGCTATATAGGTATAAATAAAAAAATCAGCTATATAGGTATAATTGTGTGACAAAATACACACACAATAAATACGAACAATAGCAGTATCCGCTGCCTTACTTAGGAATGCTCAATTGACTCTACAACTCACAGCCAAATGATGGCCTGCTTCAAATAATGTTGTTTAACAAGAAAGTGAGAAGTCCCCAAACTTCAGTGTAGTACACCATCCTGTTCCACTTAAAAAGGCCAGGGTAAGTGGCTATAGAACCACAAGAACTATAACTTCATCTATAGCTAATAAGTAATAGTTGTCAATGGAATGCTCAACATTCAAAGCAACTATAATTGTCTATGTAGACATCAGAATGATATTAAGTCAAAATTTAATTTTTTCACTGGAACTTAACTGTTCTTTGACACTGGAAAACTTCCCTGAGTTGCAGACTACATAGACTAGTGTTGACGTGTCAAAGAGCTGGTTATCTGTCTGTCTGGCAAAATGAAGATTCTTAATAGTCTAGAAAAGCCTGGAGGTTAAAGGTAATACATCTCAGAATACACTTCAAACTGATCTTACTTTTGGACTGTTATCCTTGGGTGCTATTGCCCCCCTCCTAATAGATTCACCTTGTGTCCCTACACTATAAACATCAGTGAAATAGGGGAATTTGTTAAAGACATAGCTCAATTATGAGTATCAGTAAGTAAAATTGTATCAGGCTTACACTGTTTCTCATGATTGTAAAAAATTTATATTATCCTGTTGAACTAATGTGATAAATGCCTATTATAATAAGGCAAATAGAACTCATAATTTTACTCCCTGAAGCCACTGTGTTAAAGAATTTCCTGTCATATGAAAGAATATATAATAAATCACATATTTATTGAAAGAAAATACATAAATGTTGTGACACAGCATTGCTATAATATAAAAATATAATTAAATACTATGGAAGTTCTTATTAAAAATAGCATTGCTGTCCATGCCAGAGGTCCTGCTCACTGGCAGGAGCACAAGTCAAGGCCCGGGACCACCTTCAGGGACCACCATGAGAGCCCAGCCAAGGGCAGACCTGAGACTGCTAGCCACCAGTCACAGGGAATCCCAGACCCAGAGAAAGGACTGCCTCTGGGGACCCCTGTGGGAGACCTGGCCTAAGTGAGGCCCAGGAAAGCCCCCAGTTCCATGCCAGAGTTCCTGCCAACCAGTGGGAGAACAGGCCAAGGCCCAGGACCACCTTTAGGAACTTCAGCTGGAGCCTAGTCAAAGCCACTCCCATTGCCATCTTCAGTTACCTCCACTACCACTGCCACCATCTTTAGTGGCAATAGTGACCATCTGGGGACACCGGCTAGGGATTAGAAGTGAACTCCAAGGTGAGATACAGGTAACCTGTAGTGTCACTACAAGATTATAGGACAGAAACCGTAATACACCTCAAATCAGCATTGCAAGAAAGGAAGATACATAATCAACAAGAAAAAGCAAGGGAAGAAAGTGTCCCCAATAAACCAAGATACTAAAATAATAGAATCCATTGACAGCACAGTTGATGAAATGTCAGAGAAAGAATTCAGAATGTACATAATTAAAATGATCTGCAAATTAAAGAATGACTAAGCAAGCAAATACAGGCAAAAATTTAACACTCCAACAAAGAAATAAGAGAAAATAAAGGCAACCGTTGATCACTCCAACAAAGAGATGAGAGGAAATAAAGGCAACCATTGATCATACCAACAAAGAGATACTGGAGGAATGCATAATCTCTTTAATGAAATAATATCAGAAAATTTCCCAAACATGAAAAGTGAATTGGAAAATATAAGAGGCGTCCAGAACACCAAATGTACAAAACTACAACAGATCTACACCAAAGCACATTATAATGAAAATGCCCAGCATACAGAATAAGGATAGAATTTTAAAGGCCACAAGAGAGAAGAATCAGATTACATATAGGGGAAGACCAATTTTGATCTCAGCAGATTTTTCAACCCACATCCTAAAAGCCAGGAGATTATGGAACAACATATACTAAGTTCTGAAAGAAAATGAGTGCCAACCAAGAATCTTATACCCAGCAAAATTGAGCTTCAGATTTGATGACAAAATAAAAACCTTTCATGACAAACAAAAGTTAAAAGAATTTACAGCAAGAAAGCCTGCACTACACAGCATTCTCAGCAAAATATTCCATGAGGAGGAAATGATAACCAACAATGAAAATAATCACACACACACACAAAGCCAATCAAAGAAGAAACCAAGTCAAGGTAAAAACCAAAAATAAACCAAAATGAAAATGACCAGGATTACAAATCATATTTCAATAATAACCCTGAATGTGATCACTTAAATCACCCATTAAAAGACACAGACTTACAGACAAGATAAAAAAAAAGATCCAGCAATATGCTGTCTTCAAGAGACTCATGGGAAAAGACATCCACAGATTGAAGTGAAAGGGTGGGAAAAAATGTATCACTCACATGGATCACGTAAACAAGCAGGAGTTTCCATCCTCATATCAGATAAATGGACTTCAAACCAAAGTTAGTGAAAAAGGATAAAGAAGGACATTTCATACTTCTTAAGGGAATCATACATCAACAAGACATAACAATCATAAATATCTATGCCCCAAACAATGGGGCATCTACATATATCAAACAAATCCTTCTCAAATACAAGAATCAAATAGACCATAAGACAGTAATACTTGGTGATTTTAACATAGCTCTCTCACCACTGCATAGATCTTCCAAACAAAAACTAAACAAAGATACTATAGAACTCAATAAAACAATCCATAATTTAAACTTAACAGACATATATAGAGTATTCCATCCATCAATGAGCAAATACACTTTTTTCTCAGCAGCACATGGATTCTTCTCAAAATAGATCATATGTTATGTCACAAAGCAAGTCTTAGCAAATACAAAAAAATAGAGATACTACCCTGTATCCTATCTGACCATAATGGAATAAAATTACAAATCAAGGACAGATTAAAAAATAGAAACTACCCCAACACTTGGAGACTAAATAATGTGCTATTGAATGATGCATGGATAACACAAGACATTAGGGAAGAGATAAGAAAAATTCCTAGAGGTAAATGAAAACTCTGAAACAACATATCAAAATCTCTGGGACACCATAAAGACAGTGCTAAGAAGAAAGTTCATTGCATTAAGCTCAATTATTAAAAGAAGAAAAGTCAACAAATAAATAACTTGACTCTACATTTCAAAGCCTTAGAAAAAGAAGTATAAACCAACACCAAAAGAAGTAGAAGACAGGAAATAATCAAAATTAGGGCTGAAATCAATGACATTGAAACAAAAGAAACAATTCAAAAAATTGACAAAACAAAAATCTGGTTCTTTGAAAAAATGAACAAAATTGACAAACCCTTAGCCATTCTAATGAAAAGGAGAGAGAAAACCCAAATTACTAAAATTCGTGATCAAAAAGAAAATATGATAAGACACTACTGACATACAGAGGATAATTAGAAACTATTTTGAAAATTTATACTCCAGTAAAATAGAAAAACCTGAAGGCACCAACAAATTTCTAGAGGCATATGACCTACCCAAACTGAACCAGGAGGTCATACACAACTTAAACACATCAATTTCAAGCAAGGAAATAGAAGATGCCATCAAAATCCTGCCAACCAAGAAAAGCCCTGGACCAGATGAATTCTCAGCCAAGTTCTACAAGACCTACAAAGAAGAATAAATACCAATAGTCCTCAAACTATTTCATAAATTAGAAAAGGAGGGAACACTTCCAAACTCATTTTATGAGGTGAGTTTCACCCTGATAACAAAACCAGACAGAGGCACATCAAAGAAAGAAAATTTCAGTCCAATATCCCTGATGAACATAGATGCGAAAATTTAGAATAAAATGTTGGCAAATCGCATACAAAAACATATTAAAAAATAGTGTGCCATGATCAAGTGGGATTCATTCCAGGGATGCAAGGTTGGTTCAACATACGGAAATCAATTAACATAATACATCACATCAATAGACTTAAATCTAAGAGTCATATGATTTGATCAATCGATGCAGAGAAGGCATTTGACAAAATACAACACCCTTTTATGCTCAAAACACTAGAAAAACGTGGGATAGTAGGAACATACCTCAACTTTGTAAAAGCTATCTATGCTAAACCCAAGGCCAACGTCATCCTAAATGGAGAAAAATTGGAATCATTCCCTCTGAAAACGGGAACTAGACAGGGATGCCCTCTCTCACCACTGCTATTCAACATATTCCTCGAAACACTAGCCAGAGCAATTAGACAGATGAAAGAAACTAAAGGGATACAAATCAGAAAAGAAGAACTCAAACTATCATTATTTGCGGACAACATGATTCTATACTTAAAGGATCCAAAAAATTCTACCAGAAAACTTCTAGAATTAATAAATGATTTCAGCAAAGTAGCAGGATATAAAATCAAAACCCACAAATCAATTGCATTTCTATACATCAGTAATAAACCCTCTGAAAAAGAAATTAGGAAAACTATCCCATTCACAATAGCTTCAAAAAAAAATAAAATAAAATACTTGGGAATCAATTTAACAAAAGAGGTGAAAGACCTCTACAATGCAAACTACAAGACACTAAAGAAAGAAATTGAAGAAGACCTTAGAAGATGGAAAAATCTCCCATGCTCCTGGATAGGCAGAATCAATATTGTCAAAATGGCCATACTACCCAAAGCACTATATAGATTCAAAGCAATTCCAATTAATATCCCAATGTCATTCCTTATAGAAATAGAAAAGGCAATCGTGAAATTCATTTGGAAGAATAAGAGAACCAGAATAGCCAAAGCAATCCTTAGCAAGAAGAGTGAAGCAGGAGGCATCACAATACCAGACCTCAGATTATACTACAAACATATAGTAACAAAACCGGCTTGGTACTGGCACCAAAATAGACATGTAGACCAATGGCATAGAATAGAAGACACAGAGACGAACCCACTTACATACAGTTACCTTATACTAGACAAAGGAACCAAACATGTACACTGGAGAAAATATAGCCTATTGAGCAAATGGTGCTGGAAAAACTGGAAATCCATATGCAACAAAATGAAACTAAACCCCTATCTCTCACTATGCACAAAATTCAACTCAAAGTGGATCAAGGACCTGGGAATCAGACCAGAGACCCTATGCCTAATAGAAGAAAAAGTAGGCCCAAATCTTCATCATGTGGGATTAAGACCTTACTTCCTTAACAAAACTCGTATAGAGCAAGAAGTAAATCAAGAATCAATAAATGGGATGAATTTAAACTAAAAAGCTTCTCAGCAAAAGAAACAATCAATGAAGTGCACAGACAGCCTACATTCTGGGAACAAATTTTTGCCCCCCACACATCAGATAGATAGAACACTAATCTCCAGGATATATAAATAATTCAAAAACTTAACATCAAAAAAACAACCCAATCAATAAATGGGCTAAGGACGTGAACAGACACTTCTCACAAGAAGATATACAATCGACAGTCATATGAAAAAAATGATTAACATCTCTAGCAATTAGAGAAATGCAAATCAAAACTACTCTAAGATTTCATCTCACTCCAGTCAGAATGGCAGTTATCAAGAATACAACAATAAGTGTTGACGAGGTTGTGGGGGAAAAGGCACACTCATACATTGCTGGTGGAACTGCAAATTGGTGCAACCAGTCTGGATAGCAATATGGAGATTCCTTAGAAAACTTGGAATGGAACCACCATTTAAGCCAGCTGTCCCACTCCTTGGTCTATACCCAAAGGACTTAAAAACAGCATACTGCAGTGATGCAGCCACTTCAATGTTGGTAGCAGCTCAATTCACAATAGCTAAAGAGTGGAACCATCCTAGATGGCCTTCAATAGATGAATGGATAAAGAAACTGTGGTACATATACACAATGGAATATTACTCAACATTAAAATAGAATAAAATTATGGCATTTGCAGGTAAATGGATGGAGTTGGAGAATATTATTCTAAGCAAAGTAAGCCAATCCCAAAAAACCAAAGGCCGAATGTTCTCTCTGATACTGATCCAAAATTGAGGAGGAAGAATGGAGGAACTTGGGTCAAAGGAGAGATGGGGGGAGGGGGCATGGGGACAGTAAAAATGGTGGAATGAGATGGATATAGCCCTAACTTCATGACTGCACATATGATGTACATCATGTACAATCAGAGAAATGAAAAGTTGTGCTCCATCTGTGTACAATGAATCAAATGCATTCTGCTATTATGTATACCTAAGTAGAATAAATTTTTTAAAAAAGAAAAAAAAATAGCATTGCTTCTTTTATTCATTCCTTTAAAGTTGAGACATAAAAGAAATAACAGTTACAGGTTAAAATTATACACAGTTTCTAATTTCTTCCTTAGGATGACCTTGAAGATATTTTAGTATTTAACATATCAGTTTTATTAACTAGATTTACAGAGAAGTAATTTTAAGTGATTAAGCACTTTAACTCTGGCAAGTGAATATTATTTAGTGACAGATGCAGCATGTGTATGAGAAGTAGCTATTTTGAATATTTTATTTCCTTCCTGTGGACCTTCTTTGCCTCATTTCAAGCCAGTTGAAGTCAGCTATCTCACCAACCCTGAGTCCTTTCTATGTAGGGGTGATAAGATTTACTTCATTCTTAGTCATGATTTGTGGATTTGCTATCATAAAACTGAATCACTTTCAGCACCATTATTTCTTACTAACTCATGGTATAAAGATTGACTTATTCGGTTAAATATTACTTCCTATACTTGAGTGTTTGTTTCCATCATTGGCAATAAGCTGCATGTTTTAAGAAGGGAGAGCAATGATAATTCATCATGTAGACTTGGAAAAGTAAAGCTCTATCCCCAAATGTTCCAAGATCTCCTTACGAGGCACTTGCAGATCTATAAAGGGTGACTTTGTTTTAGTCATCCTGCATTTTGTTTCCATTGCTTTGTCTCTACCAACTTCCACAGATATTAATGTTGCAGGTCCACCATGTACTACATGGAATTCCTTCTTTTGGGAAAATACATTATTACAAATTGCCCAGCTACCATGTTTCAGTCTTCAACTCTATTTTTTTAAAAAAATTTTTAAAATAATTCTTTAGTTGCCAATGGATCTTTATTTTATTTATTTATGTGTGGTGCTGAGAATCAAGCCCAGTGCCTCACACATGAGAGGCAAGTGCTCTACCACTGAGCCACAATCCCAGCTCAATTTTGATATAGTATTTCTCATGTTTTTTTTCTTCAGTGGGAGGCAGGAACAATACATGCCCTTCTTGATTGCCATAGTTATCTTATTTTTGACATTTTCCCACAATTTTATGTTTGTCCTGAAGTAAAAGGATCATAGAACCTCCCCCCCCCAAAAAAACCAGAAAAACCCTCCCCTAATTATGAGTCAGATATTTCTTCTCATTTTATGTCTAGCACTCCATGAGTAATGTCCAACATTTTATATACATACACCTAAGGCAAAAGGAGTGCTAATTATTTCCTTATTTTCTCTCTGTGAGCAAGCACCTTGAGTGGTTCTTTAACTTCAGCTTTTGAAATAAAATAAAAACAACTTACTTAGAATGACTGGCCCACCAGTGTGTAAGATGAGATTTATACAGTTTATTTTCAAAATATTTAGAACAGCTTATTTTGATAATCAGCAAAATATAACTAATTATACTTACAATGCTCATGCTTCACAAGGCAATATGTGGAAGATAATAAAAATAATGACATAATTTCATTATTATAGTTTTTTCTATGAATATTTTAATAAATGGGTTCACATTTAATGTACTTTTTTGAATTGGGCCTGTTTTCACCACCATTTTCCATTCTGCAAGTGTGCTATAACTGTGGCACCCAATTTTTTATTAGACAATTTCATTTTTTTACAAGTCTATACAATTACAGAAAGCACATACATCTTTATACATTTGAGTGAGGTTTTTCTCACTCAAAGTCCAGAGAATTTGCTGTTATGATAGAAGGACATGATTTACTCATGCAGTATATGTGAAAAGCATTGCTGAACTGACATCCAAGAGCATTGACTCAATTTAACTGCCACTGAGCTTTCCTGTGAGTGCCCATTTCTCTTACCACCTACTAACATTGGGTGGTGTCCATTGCTTTGATGTTTTTGGAAAAAATAGGTAAACCATTATAGTTCAATTTTAAGTTTTCTGCTTTGAGGTCTTTTGCATCTTTTTATATTTTTAATGACTGCATGTATTTGTCTTGATCATTTTTCTACCAGGATATTAGTCTTTATTTTCTCATTTCCTAACTCCATTAATGTAATACTCATTCTTAACCACTCTAAAGTCATCCTTATCAAAAAGCAACTTGAATATTTTTTTACTCATTCTCTTGTTATTTATTTTTTGTTTTTGGGGGGAGGGGGGATGTACTGGGTATTAAACCCAATGATGCTTAATCACTAAGCGACATCCCCAGCCCTTTTTATTTTGTTTTTTATTTTGAGACAATGTCTTGCTAAGTTGTGTAGGGCCTCACTAAATTGCTGAGACTGGCCTTGGTCGTGTGATCCCCCTGCCTTAGCCTCTGGAGTAACTGGAATTATAAGTATGTGCCACCGCCCCTGGCTCTTTATTTTTTCTATAGTCCTTTCCACTGACTTAATTTTTTTTATAATGTCAGTATCATAATCTTTTATGTAATATTATACTTTTCAGTATTATTTTCTCTGAATTTTTCTATATATTCACACATTTTGTTTTCCATGCAAGCTATAACCATCATTGCTACACATTGTTTCTATATCATACATACATGGGTAGGTTCTTTTCTCACTGGCCAGCTCCTTCCTACTGAGGGGTTCATGTGAGCCCTTACCCAGAATAACTAGAGGAAGCATTTTTTGTTAGACTAAAACTGTCTTACGTATCCTAGATTGTTTTTGTCCTACTCTTTTTGGCCAAGATAATTTGCTGCTAACTTTGTCTCTTTCGACTAATCTTAAAGAGCTTGAAGTCTTTGCTTAGATATTGTTTAATGCTTAATTAAATAATGAGTCAGTGTTTTTAAAAAAATTATAAATAAAAGACTATTTTTCTGTTCTAGAATGCTCTACAAAAGTGGTTGGTTTTCACAGGTATTTAATGGTGTTTGGGGGTGATGCTTAGTACAGATGCTGACATGTAGACTGATATCAAGTCCACCTCAGCAAAAAACTTGTTCAAAACTGTAAGTATGTTCCAAGAGTCCTAAGGTACACTATTGAGGGAATGAATCTATAGATACTACCATTTATATTTACAAGTACTGTTGTTTAAATATTAAGTACTCTTTTAATCTATATCACTATCACTGCCACTCCACCCGTTTCTAAGGTCATTTAAGATAAACAGTCCTTCATATGCCCTGCCCCACTCACAGCCTTGGTTGAATACTTCTTATTATACCTAGCAGAGAATGCAAGCTCAATATGTGCTTTTAAAATAGGGAGTAATATAGCCCCACCTCTGCTTAACCTGGTCTTGAATGTTTATTCTATGAGTGCTACAAAGAGATTAGACTGAAAGTCAGAGACTGAGGTCAGTTGATGACATTAGTGCTAGAACTGTGTGGCTAGGAAATAGTAAGAAGTAGAGTCTGGCTGTGGCCATGCCAGCCATGGTTGGCAGGTAGGGTTGGGTGGCAAATACTGGGAAAAGAGAGGCAAAGGGAAAATACATAAAGAGGACCAAGAAAGGAAAAAGAGAGAGAGAGAGAGAGAGAGAGAGAGAATATATGAGAATTAATGATAGGGAAGGAAGAGAAAAGAAAAGAGCAGAGGGAAAAGGAGAGAGAGGATGGAAGGTCAATTATGTGTAAAGAGAAGGAAAGATATTCTGGCTGGGCATGGAAATGCTTCCCAGGGCCATGCAATGGTGGTCGAGGCAGGAATGGAAGAGGCAAACGGGAGGAGTAGCTGCAGGGCACCTGGGAATGGTATGCTTCTTCTCAGAGGGACATCCTCTCTGCTGCCATTCAAAGAGGAAGAGTTTAAGAAGAGGACCCAGGGGGACATTTATTTGCTGCAGAGAAAGTTAAAACTGCCCAACAGGTTGGAGGCACCCTGGACTCTTGCTATATTTCTATAGCAACTTTCATATTGGCCAGGTACCAGGAATGCATTCATTTCTAATCAAAACTTGTGAGATTATAAACAATTGAGATAGACTTGAGAAAATTGAATAAAATGAAAATAAAATCAGGATTTGGCCATAGGATCATGATCTTTCATCATACATTATTCTCTGTGTACTCTGAATCTTCCACTTCTGTTTTTTTTTTTTTCCAATTTGCACCCATAATCATGATTTTCTCTCCAACTGTGGAAGAACCATATCCCTCTGCTTACCCTATTTACATTAGCTGTGATCTTTCTTCTTTACTTTTATGATTAAAAGTCTCTAAAAAGTCACTTAAATATATTCTCCCCAGCTCCCTTCTTTTACATTCATCCCAGGGCACCTACTATTCTTAAAAAAAAAAAAAAAAAAAAAAAAAAAAAAAAAAAAAAAAAAAAAAAAAAAAAAAAAAAATCCGTATTAAAATCACCAATGAAGAAGACTCTTGTTCAGCTAATCATCTTGTTCTGTCTCTACAGAGAATCTAAATTCTATTTAAATGGAGTTTTCAAAAGAGCATAACATACAAAATGTCTTGTTCATTTAAGAAATAAACTAGGCCATTTATTTCACTAAGAACAGATAAAAGTACTAGAACCTGTAACGATGATTCTTTATAGGTAACATACATGGGCTAAGTTGAGTTGATACTTTGGTATCAATGCTTTTCTGATTTTATCATCAAAATTAATAAAAATTTAATTATTTTTCTCAACTTAGATCTCAGTCTGGTATAATAAAGTGTTTAGTTACACCAAGACAAGATTTTGAGTATTCCGTCAGTTAATAGGTGATTTTAAAAATGGTGATTTGATGGATAGAGGATGTGGCTAAGAATTATATTTAAATCCTGATAATGTATTGCAACTGAAGAACAAACAACACAAAAGTGTCTACATTCACAGGTGCAACCAGATATAGTCTCTTTTCTCCAGCATATATTTGTGAAACTTTTGGTTAGACATTCTTTCCTGATTACAATGAAATTCAGTCCATTTTGTTTTATTATTGTAATGAGTTCAGGGTGAACAGTACCATCCAAGTTAAACTTCCATACAGTTATATGGAGAAAGCCTACTTTTCAATATGTGCTCTGTGTCCATTGTTCCATGTACCTTTTCCTGAATATCAGTTAACTGTAAAAAAATACAAATGCTAGAAACATTTGGCAACCTTTTAGTTATTTAGTATAGAAAAGTGTAGAACAGCTATTATCTATCTGTTTTAATCATTACATTTTAAATTAAACTAAAAATTTTTCCTATCATTGTTGAATCAGTCAAATAGTATTTAAGAATTTGTTACATTTTATAGATATTACTTATATATCTCAATGGCTTGGAAATGCTATGGAAAAATAACAAAATAACCACAAAGAATTATTTACTATTGCTAAAATGTAAGTTTAAAAATATCAGAAGAGCTAATTTTTTGAACAAGGCTAATAGTCATTCTGATAACCTTATCTCTTCAGTTCTTTATTCTTTTGGATTTAGACTGGTTTTTGTTCTCAAGCTTCTATATAACATCTCTTTAGCTCTCATAAGGAGCCTACTAAAGTTGAAAAGAAGTCTTGATAATATTTTCATTGGAAATGTCTTAAGATTTTTTTTTTGAAAAACAAAATCAGAATCTCAAATTTTGATGGCACCTCAAAGATTAGAGTTGATTTAATTTGTGTCTTCAGTCATATGAAATTATGAAATATATGAAATTCTTCTATTCCATATAAGGTTCCATTTAAACACTGTAGTATTAATTTTGGACAATGTATCAAGATTTGAAAGAATATCAATCTCTAATGTAGTGCTGAGGATACAACCCAGGGCTAAGCAGGCACTATACCACTGAGCTATGTTCCCAGCCCTAATGCTAACATTTAATGTAATATGATATAATTTTTATGTTGATTTGGTAAGAGACCAAAGGCCATGCATATTGTTTTAACACATTTAGCATGAATAAGTGACCATATGATTTTTATCAAAGGAATGGCAGGAAACAGATATGATATAGGTCCCTGTTGTAAAAAAAAAAAAAAAAAAATTCATCTAAGAAATACAAAATTAACATTACTTATTTAAGTCTGTCCTTGACCAAAAATAAGAAGATGGAAACAGTAAGTGGGCATAATACTTGGGAAATAAAAGGCATCTATTACCTCTTCATTTGTTGACCAAATGAAGATCTCTTCTTTCTTAGGAATTTGTGGAGGTAAAAGCAGTCTGAGAGATGCTAACAAAGAGCATTCTACTGATCACGCATTAACTCTCAAATCCTTTATCTCTTTGTCTTATACTTTGTCTTATGCTTTTTATTTTTTTCTTTCTTTTCTGTGTGTGTGTGTGTGTGTGTGTGTGTGTGTGTGTGTGATGTAAAAGGTCAAACCCAGAGCCTTACACACACTAGACAGGCTCTGTATCACTGAACTACATATATATCCCCAACTCATGCTCCATTTCATTATTAGAAACCAAGAAATTTCTTTAATGCACCATTATGTTATAGTTTCAACTCCTTAATTAGTAAAGTTATTTCATTGTGAATATTGCTTCTAAAGTGTGGTTCTTCCTCTGAGGAGAAGAGCTCCTTTAAGCACTCTAAAATATATCTTATTTCAATGCTCTATACATATTACCATTGTTGAACTATTTACTTACTGATGATTATTAGATTTTGAGTTTTTAAATTAAAGAGATTTTTCAAGATTTTTCACTACTTAGCTATACATTTTTAGGAAAAAACCACAGTTTTCATACATCATGCAATTTACGTTGAAACCCTTATGTAGTGTTATCTCTATAAACACAAACACACATGAATGACGTCGATGACAAAAAGCTAAAGATATAGAAATTAATATTTATATAAAATCACATACTAAGTGATAAAGCTATGACTTGACCTAAATACATAAATACACATATATGTATTTACGTTGAAACCCTTCCATAATGAATTTTAATGCATTAAAATTGAGCCTCACAGACTAAAATTCTGACCAGAGTGGCTTCAGATTTGTTCACCATAGGCTATAGGTTAAAAATAGTATAGCTTCACAATGAAGTAAAACAGTATTAGCTTCACAATGAAGCTAATAGTATAGCTTCATTGACAATCTCATGAAGATGGCCAGAACTTTGAAACAAGGCTTAGAACATGGTACAGATGTATTTCAAGAATGGAACACTGCATTCAACTATTCTTTGCAACTTATTATTAATGGAACATTAACTATACATCTAGAGTCATATTCTACCAAAAAGTGGGCGCTATATTGTAGAAAACCTCTCAGTTTATACATTTCCCACTGATGTAGGCAAGGGGCTGGGGGTCATGTGGAATGGTAGTAGAGTAATGAGGTAGAAGAAAATTAGGTCAAGTCATAGCTTTATCACTTAGTATATGATTTTATATAAATATTAATTTCTATATCTTTAGCTTTTTGTCATCGACATCATTCATATGTGTTTATGTTTATAGAGATAACACTACATGTTTAACTCAACACATAAGACTGTTCTTGAGAAGTTTGATCTTTTAATACTTTCCACTATACAAGTGTTATTATTCCAAACTTCCTAAGATCCATGCTTCTTACGGATTTACTTTTGGCATTTAGAATAGGTTTCAGGATATATTATCATTTTAAATATCAGGAAGATGATCTTTAGGGGTCTTCTAGTTGTTTCATAAATGTGTTCATTTATAAAATATTCCTAGATCCAAAAGACCAGTCAACAAATCAGTAGTGTCTGTCTGTCTGTTCCATCCCAGCTCCCTCCCAGAACTCCATGGGTTTCAAAGGAAACATACCTTGAGATACTTCTGAGATGGTGCTTTATTAGGAAAAATCATAATTAGGGATTCACTTGTCTAACGTGTGCAAGCCCTAGGTTTGATCCCCAATACACTATACTAAAAAAAGGAAAAGAAATCTCACTAGAATATCAAGAAATTCAAAACAAAACACAAATATTTATTTAAAAATATATATGTGTGTGTTTATATATATTGTATACATGTATATATATTAACTGAATATATAATATAAATATTTATATATTTGCTTGTGCACTATTTGAAAATATCTATAGTTGATGTTTTAAAGAAACAACAATGAATAATTTAGTAAATTTTATTGTTACATTTGAAAATTGGGATACAAAAATGATCAAGATACTCTCTCACTCTCAAATACTGAATACAGTATGTAAACAATAGGCTGAATGAAATAAGTGCTGAAGTACAAATATACTATACATGGAGCACAAGTGAAGATGCAATTAATTTAGGTTAATGAAATTGGCAAGTGCTTTGGGAAGGTGCCTGTGCTTGCAAGTAAGCTGTATCCTTAAAGATAAGTTGGATTTTTCATAAACAAAGACAAGATGGGGATTTAAGACAAAAGAAACTATATAAGCATGGTTCTTTTTAGAATTTATTAATTTTTAATTATCCAATAGATTCTATGAATATTGTTTAAGAAAGAATGAATAGGAAAAATGCAATGTAGATCTGATAAACTATAAACTATTCAATATATAAAACTACTCAATATATGAAAATTATATAAATTATTGTATATAAAGAAATTTTAAAAAGTCTACAGAAGATGCAGGAATAAGATTAAAAACATGAAATAGCATTAATCACATTGGTTTTCTGTATTCAACAAAAGTATTTCCCAAATAAAATGGATGATAAAATGGAAAGAAAATCAGAGAAGGAAAAAAGAGTGTAGAAATGGAAAGAATGAATAAAATTAAACAAGTTGTTAAACGTTTTTTAAAATTAAGAAACTGACTTCATGTTTCATCTCTGATATGTTAAGTAATCAAAAGTCATCAATCTTATCCTTACAGTAACAAAAATGTGTGAAAATCAAATTATATTTCTTGAACCCAACAATGTACTGCTAGAGCTATCAACTGGTATATATAATCTTGAAGAATGACTGGAGACAGAATATGGGCCAATTTGAGATTAAGGAAACCTTGAGGTCCTGTAGACTTAGGGAAACTCTCGCAGTTCCACAGTTTCCTTCCAGATACCCTACCAGTTTCCTGCTGAAGATTCCAAAAAGACCTCATGTCTCTGATGGGATTAGGTTGTGAATTAAAAACAAAGTCAATTAAGGACAAAGTTTCAAGGAAAAATTGGGAATACTGCAGTCAGAGATGGGAGTAAGGGTGCCAGGGAGGGTGGTACGCATTGATGAAACACTTGTGAAAGTCATAGTCCTCAGACATAGACCCACTTAAAGATTGGGTAGGATTAGAAAAAACTCCTTTGTCCCCAAAATACCTTTGTCCCATATCTGACCTGCACAACAGCAAGGATCTGGTGTAATAACAACCAATTAGAGCTGAAAGAGTTGTAATACACAGATTCTTTCTCCCTGAAGTAGTGTGTAAGGAAACTCAAACAGTGAGATAAAAAAAAGTACAGGATGAGCTGGGCGCAGTTGTACATGCCTGTAATCCCAGCACTTTGGGAGGCTGAGACAGCAGAATTGCAAGTTCAAAGCCAGCTTTAGCAATGGCAGGGTGCTGAGCAACTCAGTGAGACCCTGTCTCTACATAAAACACAAAATAGGGCTGGGGATGTGGCTCAGTGGTCAAGTGGCCCTGAGTTCAATCCCCAGTACAAAAAAAAAAAAAGTACGGGATGAAAACTTAAAGCCTCTGGCACCTTTTGCTGCAAGCAAGCATTAAACACCAGACAAATCCTCACCAGATAAAATAAATGCTTCTATCAGTGGCCTATTTACCTAATTTTTTATTATTTAATAAAACATGTCTGGCTTTCAACAAAAAATTACAAGACAGGCCAGAAGGCATGCTAATGTGTAGACTGAAGATGAAAATTAGACTCAAACATATCATATATGTTTGAATTGACAAATTTAAAAAAAAACTAAAGTATTTTTGATTAATATGTTAAATACTCTAATGGGAAATGTGTATACAGCATGCAAAAATTTATAAACTATGTTAGGGAAAATGAAAACCATAAGAATCAAAACAAAATTCTAGAAATCAAATAGAAAGGAAGAATACCTTCTGATTCCATCAATTAAATTATGGCCAAGGAAAGAAACCATGATCTTGATGATAAGTTAATTAAAAATTTCCCAAACAAAAATATGAAAGAAAGAAAAAAGCAACCCAAGAACTGTGGGACAATATCTAAGAATAAAGCACACATAATTAGAATACAAAAAGAAGGAAGAAAAACAGCAGAAAAAATATTTGAAGTAAAGCTATCTGAAAATTTTTCAAAAACTAAGATGAGATAAAAAGCATAGATTTTGAGAGAATATCAAGTAGGATAAGTACCAAATATACATAGGTGATTAAATAAACTAATACCTAGTCATCTCATAACCAAATTACAGAAAACTAAAAACAAAGAAATTCACTGGATAGCACAATAACCAATTTGTATCTTCAGCTGATGTTTCTAACACAGTCCTCTTCTCCATTGTAGGCATAGCCCTGAACCAACATCCATGTGAATTCCTCAATTTGAGTCTTTTTAAAATTCAATCGGCTAGTGTATGTCTTTTTTTTTAACCTTTATTTTATTTATTTATGTATTTTGTATGTGGTGCTGAGGATCAAACCCAGGACTTATGCGTGCGAGGCAAGCACCCTACCACTGAGCCACAACCCCAGCCCCCAGTGTATGTCTTTTAATTGATGATTAGGCCTTTAATGGTCAGAGATAATATTGAAATATGGCTTGTATTACCATTCATTTTACTTAATTTTTGGTTTTTAACTTGACTTGGTTTCTCCTTTGATTAGCTTTTCCTTTAGTGTAGTTCCTCCCTTTACTGATTTTCATTGTTGTTTTTCACTTACTCCTTGTGAAATATTTTGCCGAGAATGCTCTCTAGTGCAGGCTTTCTTCCTGTAAATTCTTTTAACATTTGTTTATCATGGAAGGTTTTTATTTTATCATCAAATATCATCAAATATGAAGCTTAATTTTGCTGGATATAAGATTCTTGGTTGGCACCCATTTTCTTTCAGAGCTTGGTATATGTTGTTCCAGGATCTCCTGGTTTTGAAGGTCTGGGTTGAGAAATCTGAAATCCAGTTTGGTTTCCACCTGTATATAATCTGCATCTTCTTTCTTGCAGCTTTTAAACTTCTATCCTTATTGTGTATGTTAGTCATTTTCATTAGAATATGCCTTGGTGTGGATCTGTTGTAGTTTTTGTACATTTGGTGTCCTGTAAGCCTCTTTTATTTGATTTTCCAATTCATTCTTCATGTTTGGGAAATTTTCTGATATTATTTCTTTTTTTTTTAAATTTTTATTCTTGTTTTATTTAGGCTTACATGTTGACAGTCTAAATTGACTCATTGTACATAGATAGAGGATAACATATCAATTCTCTAGTTGTAAGTTGTATAGAATCACATCATATATGCAGTCATACATAAAGTTAGGGTTATTATGACCATCATATTCCATCACCCTTGCTGATATTATTTCATTGACGAGATTTTGCATTCCTTTGGTTTGAAATTCTGTGCCTTCCTCTATCCCAATAACTCTTAGATTTGGTCTTTTCATGTTATCTCATAATTCCTGAATGTTCTGTTCATGGTTTCTTACCATCTTTATTTGTAGTCAACTTTATTTTCAAGATTATATAATTTGTCTTCATTGTCTGAGGTTCTGTCTTCAGGTTCTCTAGTCTGTTGGTAATGCTTTCTATGGAATTTTTTATTTGGTTTATTGTTTCCTTCATTTCAAGGATTTCTGCTTGGTTCTTTTTCAAAGTCTTTATCTCTTTCTTGAAATAATCTTTTGCTCCCTGTATTTGCTCTCTTATCTCTTTGTTGGAGTGATCAATAGTTGCCTGTATTTGCTCTCTAATATTATTCTCTGCTTCACAGATCATTTTAATTACGTGTATTCTGAACTCCTTCTCTGACATTTCATCTACTGTGCTGTCAATGGATTCTATTGTTGTAGCATCTTGGTTTATTTGGGGCATTTTCTTTCCTTGTTTTTTCATGTTGTTCATGTATCTTCCTCTCTAGCAATGGTGGTGACCTGAGGTATTATAGTTTCCACCCTATCATCTTGTAGTCTCCCTGCAAGTTACTAATACCTCACCTCTGGTGTAACCAGGCCTGCAGGGACCTCAGGGATGATCTTCCTGTTCCTGGCTGTTGACTCTAGACAGATATAGGTGGGGACAGCCACCGGTTGGTAGATGGGGGTCCTCAGCACAGTGGGTCACTTCCCCGGGGCCTCCTCCCTGTGACAGCCTGGTTGGCCACCTGCTCTGCTGCCTTCACTCCCATTGGCCAGGTTCGGTGGCTCTGCTCCACCTCCTCTGCACACGTAGGCCCAGGGTCCTGTTTTGTTTTTTGTTTAAGACTGTATGTTTCCCAGGTTCTCTTCATGCTTCTGGGTTCAGGGATCCTCCTTCCCCAGCCACCTTTGTAACTGGAACTATGGACATATGCCACAGTGAAGCCAGAATTAGGCAGCAGTATGGTGTTTTGAAAGTGCATGCTTATCCAAACAGAATGCAGGAATATGCAGTGAGGAATAAAACTAAGAAAAGTTAGTCAGATTGCAATAGATCCTGTATACCATTGTAAAAAATTTACATTTGATTCTATCAGTTGTTTTAAAAGAGTTTGTCATAAAGATAAGAAATTGGCAGTGTGGAATTTACATTTGATTCTATAAATTATTCTTAAATAGTTTGTCTGAAATATAAAAATGGAGGCCAAGCTCTATCTCCCCCATCCCAAACCCTGATAACCAACTGACTATAAAAATTTCTACCTATCTGAATAATAGATAGCTGAAACCCAACAGATCAAAGTCAAACTCATTCATTCCAATTTTCACTCTGCCTATGTCTATCATTAACAGTACCAGTCACTCATCCAATGCAGAAATTTGGAAGTTACCTGGGACTACATTGTCTTTGTATACCCTTGAATCCGATTGGCTGTCAGATTTTATTTTTTCCATCTAATTCCTAAATTTCTGTAAATTTGCCCTCCGTTTTACATCTCTGAGCATGTTTCCCTCTGTCCCAACCCCTATAGATGTATTTTCCATCCTTTTCTTCCCTTCTTTGGTTTTCTCAGACTGGTGCCATAGAAGGCACCATGGGAATGGTGCCATGGGAGGCCCCAGCAGAATCACAGAACACAGGAGTGAGAGGAGTCCTGTCTCCCTTGCTGGTTTCCTTAATAGTGTCAACACTTCTGAAAATGGCCTTTTCATAAATGTCCCACCAATGAAAGTTCTTAGGAAAATTTGGATTCCTTCCATAACTCTGAATGATATAATCCCCTGTGCCAATTAGGTCTGATGCTCTCAGAACTAGTGATTCTCTTGACTCAGCCTCCCAAGTCACTGGAATTACAGGTGTATATCACCACACCTGACCACAAACTACATATTTTACACTGTTTTGCTATGTATTTTACACGTATTTTACACTATTTTTTCCAAATGTAACATTATAACAGTTTGTAACAATAAGAAAATACTTATTCTATAATGATAAATATACAACATCCAACATTACATAAATTAGATTATCTTGGTTGTGAAAATAGTGTTTTGTTTTGTTTTGTTTATAATTTTGTCTACAGTTTTCTTCTGGGGATAAAGAGAGCAAGAGCAAAATAGGAAGATAGACTGTCTAACTCTGTGTGTTTGTAATACATACTTTATAGATTTTTTGTTCATGTCTTAAGAATATTACTAACCTTGTATTGTTTTTTTTACTCAGATGCTTAGAATTCATACAAGTGCCCTAAATTTTACTTAAGAAGTTTGAATTTAATTTGCAGAAAGTTTATCTGATATAAAGTGTAAAAACAAGTGAGATGATCTTTTAACTGGATTATTAGTGATAAGGCTGTTGTAAGAAGTGCGTTTGGAGTCTGTTTTAGATGCTCATGAATTATAATTTAGCTTAAAATTAAAAATTTACCAGAGTATTTTGCATAACCATTTTCTTCCTCCTCTCAGAGGACAGATAACTTCAGGTGCCTTATCAGTTGTCAGGCTTACTGTTGCATTTGATCAGCTCAAAAAAGTTAAAGGTTAGATTTCTCGAACTGCTTCACATTTTAATAATTTGGATAAATTTTCCTCTACTATGAATTATCTGAATGTTTTAATGCCCTTCTATATAATTTTCTTGTGCCATTTAATTTATTTCAAAAAGGAAGTCTCGAGTAACCTAAATTGCAGGGATATTTAAATTACCTCAAAAAATGAAATTCCACTGAATTTTACTTGTCAGAATGAATGTACCTTTATTTGTGTCCTTACATATGGAAGATGAAAAGTGAAATTATTCAGTGTGGAAATACTTCAAGTTCTAAAATACCATTTTGTATTTTTGCTGCAATAACCAAATTTAATGAATTGCTCCAAGGGAATATTTATATAGTTTTTCTCCTCCATTTGGTTCTCCTCATCTCATTCTGTTCCTCTTCTTTAATCATTAGCTTCCAATTCCCCTATATTTATAGTTTAACTGTCTGGTAAGAATACATTTATATGGAACACTTTATTTTCAAAAACACATTTATTTAGAATATCAATGAAGTGTGATACATACAGACATGGAAATTTCTTTATATTATGATAAAACAATTTTGGTTTACTCTAATGCAAATATTTGAGATAAATGTGTTTATTTCAACTTTTGATAGAGCCAATCTCAATTTTGATAATGTAAATTTTTAGATGTAAAATCTATAATAAACAAAAACAGTCTTTTTAGCCCAGAATACCAAGTTCCTTTGTATGAACCTGCTATAGGAAAGTAAGTAAATAATACTTTATAATTTCCCCAGTAGAAGAAACTGAAGTTTATATCAATGAAAATTTCATCATATTCTTAAAGATTTGAGAGTAGAAGCTGCTAATAAAATACAGAATCTGCAACTTTCAACCCAACTGAAAAACATTTGCTATGTTTTGTTTTATATTTTATTAATCTGTGTAGAGTAACTATCATTAAGTATTCGAAATACTCAAGAAACTTGAAGTGTGGGGGGAATTATCCAGTTACTATTCTAAATAATATGGCTAAAGTTGTTCACTTTAGTTTGATAGTCTTCTGGAAATTATTTACAATACTTCTTAGCTTTTAGGACAACTGTTCCCTACCACCAAAGGTATGCTGTCTTTTCAAGTTTCAGGATGCACATGAAAAACATACATAATTTATAAAAGCCAGTGGTATGAAAACAATCCAAGACAAGAAAGAAGAGTGAACTAAAAAACTAAATCCATGTAAATTGACCATTGGGTACAGGTGTATGAATTGATATCATTAAATAAAAACTGCTTCTATAATATTTCATGACCTTAATGAAACTCCTTTATATTGAAGTTTCTTATTCAAATAGAAACAAATATAGAATAAATACTACTCTTTTTATTGCCATGTAGCAAATTGGATTTTTTTTTATCTCAGGTTGATTATTTATACTTGATGTCTAATTGGAATGGTTGTTGCCCAAGTAAAGGATGCAGCCTCTTAAAACAAGAACAGAAAGTTTGAGTTCCACTCCAGAGTTCCTACAGACCTGCAGGAGCTGCAGGAGGCCAAATTCTGCCCTCAGGAAACTCCACAGGTGGCCAGCCAAAGGGAGACCAGGGACTGCTACCTCTAGCCACAGGGGAAACCAAACTCAGGGTTAAGAGTCGCTCCAGAGACCCCAGCTCCAGAGACCCCAGCATGAGGCAGCCCCACCGAAGGGTGGCCTGGGTCCACCCCAGTTCTGCCCTAGAGTTCCTTGGGACTGGCAGGAGCTGCAGAGGGCCCAAATCCACCCTCAGGAAACTCCATCATTGTCCTGCCAAAGGGAGACAAAGTACTGGTACCTCTAGCCACTAGGGAGCCCAAATTCAGGACAAGAGTCGCTCCAGAGACACCAGCGCAAGGCAGCCTTGGCCTGCCTCAGTTCCACTCTAGAGTGCCTGCGGACTGGCAGTAGCCAAAGAGGGCCCAAATCTGCCCTCAGGAAACTCCATGTGTCCAGCCAAATGGAGACTAGGGACTGCTAACTGCTAGCAACTGGGGAGCCCAAACTCAGGGTAAGAGTCACTGCAGAGACCCCAGCATGAAGCAGCACCACCCAACTGCGGCCTGGGCCCGCCCCAGTTCCACTCCAGAGTTTCTGTGGACCACCAGGAGCCACAGAGGGCCCAAATCCATCCTCAGGAAACTCCACGGGTGTCCAACCAAGGGTTGACCAGAGACTAATAGCTACCAGCCACAGAGGAAGGCACACCCAGGGTAAGAGTCACCTGCAGAGATCCCAGCGAGAAAAGGCCCCACCCAAGTGCGCCTCAGTTCTGCTCCAGAGTTCCTGTGGTCAGGCGAGACAGAAGGCCCAAAACTGCCCTTAGGGAATGCCAGGGGTGCCCAGCTAAAGGCAGACCAGAGCTTGCTAACCTCCAGCCCCAGGGAAGCTCACACTCACTGTAAGGGTCGCACACAGACTCTCTTGCTTGTGACTCTGCCTAAGTGAGACCTGGGCCCACCTCCAGTTCTGCTCCAGAGTTCCTGTTCACAAGCAGGAGTGCAAGAGAGGGGCAAAACAGCCTTCAGAGGCCCCCTCAGGAGCCAGCCAAAGCCACTCCCACTGCCCTCTAGAGGTAGGTCCACTACCTCTGCCACCAACTTTAGTGACAGCAGTGCCCATCTGGGGACACTGGGGGAACAGAAGTAGCTCCAAGGTGAGACACAGATAATCTGGAGTGTCAATACAAAATTATAGAATAGAAGCTGCAATACCTCAGATTGGTATTTCAAGAAAGCAAGGTACACAATCAACATGAAAAAATAATGGAAGAAAGTGCCCCAAATAAACCTTGATACCAGTGTAACAGAATCCATTGACAACACAGTTGATGAAATGTCAGAGAAAGAATTCAGAATGTACATAATTAAAATGATCAGCAAATTAAAGAATGACATAAGTGAGCAATTACAGGCAAGAATTGATCAATCCAACAAAGAAATAGGAGAGCAAATAAAAACAATCATTGATCATTCTAACAAAGAGATAAGAGAGCAATTACAAGTAGCAAAAGATCACTTTAAGAAAGATCAGGATTGTGAAAAAAAACCAATCACTCAATAGAAAGCATCACCAGCAGACTAGATCACCTGGAGGACAGAACCTCGGATAATGAAGACAAGATATACAATCTTGAAAATAAACTTGACCATACAGTGAAGATGGTAAAAAACCATGAACAGAAATACAAGAAATATGGGACAGCATCAAAAGACCAAATCTGAGATTTATTGGGATAGAAGAAGGTACAGAATTTCAAACCAAAGGAATGCACAGTCTCTTCAATGAAATAATATCAGAAAATGTCCCAAATATGAAAAATGAAGTGGAAAATCAAATACAAGAGGCTTACAGGACACCAAACATACAAAATTTCAACAGATCCACACCAAGACACATTATAATGAAAATGACCAACATACAGAATAAGGATAGAATTTTAAACACCACGCGAGAGAGGAACCAGATTACATATAAGGGGACACCAATTTGTATCTCAGCAGATTTTTCAACCCAGACCCTAAAAGCCAGGAGATCATAGAATAACATATTCCACGCCCTGAAAGAAAATGGATGCCAACCAAGAATCTTATACCCAGCAAAATTGAGCTTCAGATTTAATGATGAAATAAAAACCTTCCATGATAAACAGAAGTTAAAAGAATTTACAGCAAGAAAGCCTGCACTACACAGCATTCTTGGCAAAATATTCCATGAGGAGGAAATGATAACCAACAATGAAAATTTGCAAAGGGAGGAACTATACTAAAGGAAAGACCATTCAAAAGAGAAACTAACTCAAGGTAAAAACCAAAAACAAACCAAAATGACTGGAATTACAAATAATATTTCAATAATAACCCTGAATGTAAATGACCTAAATGCACCAATTAAAAGACATAGACTGACAGACTGGATTAAAAAAAAAAAAACCAACAATATGCTGTCTTCAAGAGACTCATCTCACAGGAAAAGACATCCACAGACTGAAAGTGAAAGGGTGGAAAAAAACATATCACTCAATGGACCCTGCAAATAAGCAGCAGTTTCCATCCTCATATCAAATAAAGTGGACTTCAAACCAAAGCTGGTGAAAAGAGATAAAGTAGGTTATTTCATACTTCTTAAGGGAATCATACATCAACAAGACATAATAATCATAAATATCTATGCCCCAAATAATGGGGCTTCTACATATATCAAACAAATCCTTCTCAAATACAAGAATCAAATAGACCACAACATAATAATACTTGGAGACTTTAACACAGCTCTCTCATTGGATAGATCTTCCAAACAAAAACTTAATAAAGAAACCATAGATCTCAATGAAACTATCAATAATTTAGACTTAACAGACATATATAGAGTGTTCTATCCATCAACGAGCAAATACACTTTTTTCTCAGCTGCACATGGATCATTCCCAAAATAGATCGTATGTTATGTCACAAAGCCAGTCTTAGCAAATACAAAAAAATAGAGATTCTACCCTGCATCCTATCCGACCACAATGGAATAAAATTACAAATCAATGACAGATTAAAAAAACAAAAACTACTCCATCACCTGGAAACTAAATAATATGCTATTCAATGATGCATAGATAACAGAAGACATCGGGGAAGAGATAAAAAGAATTCTTAGAGGCAAATGAAAACTCTGATACAACATATCAAAATCTCTGGGATGCCATGAAGGCAGTCCTAAGAGGAAAGTTCATAGCACTAAACTTATTCATTAGAAGAAGTAAAAGTCAACAAATAAATGAATTGACTCTTCATCTCAAAGCCTTAGAAAAGAATGAACAAATTAACACCAAAAGAAGTAGAAAACAGGAAATAATCAAAATTGGGGCTGAAATAAATGAAATTGAAACAAAAGAAACAATTCAAAAAATTGACAAAACACGAAGCTGTTTTTTTGAAAAAATAAACAAAATTATCAAACCCCTAGTCACCCTAACAAAAAGAAGGAGGGAAAAAACCCAAATTACTAAAATTCATGATGAAAAAGGAAATATCACAACAGACACTGCTGAAATACAGAGGATAATTAGTAACTATTTTGAAAATTTATACTCCACTAAAATAGAAAAGCCTGAAGAGACCAACAAATTTCTAGAGACATATGACCTACCCAAACTGAACCAAGAGGACATATACAACTTAAACAGATCAATTTCAAGCAAGAAAATAGAAGATGCCATCAAGAGCCTGCCAACCAAGAAAAGCCCAGGTCCAGATGGATTCTCAGCTGAGTTCTACAAGACCTTCAAAGAAAAATTAATACCAATACTCCTCAAACTACTTGAGGAGTATTTCTATGAAATAGAAAAGGAGGGAACCCTTGCAAACTCATTCTATGAGGCAAGTATCACCCTGATTCCAAAACCAGACAGAGGCACATCAAAGAAAGAAATCTTCAGACCAATATCCCTGATGAACATAGATGCAAAAATTTAGAATAAAATGTTGGCAAATTGCATACAAAAACATATTAAAAAATAGTGCACAATGATCAAGTGGGGTTCATTCCAGGATGCAAGGTTGGTTCAACATACGGAAATCAATTAACATAATACATCACATCAGTAGACTTAAATATAAGAGTCATATGATTTAATCAATTGATGCAGAGAAGGCATTTGACAAAATACAACACCCTTTTATGCTCAAAACACTAGAAAAACGTGGGATAGTAGGAACATACCTCAACTTTGTAAAAGCTATCTATGCTAAACCCAAGGCCAACATCATCCTAAATGGAGAAAAATTGGAATCATTCCCTCTGAAAACGGGAACTAGACAGGGATGCCCTCTCTCACCACTGCTATTCAACATATTCCTTGAAACATTAGCCAGAGCAATTAGATAGATGAAAGAAATTAAAGGAATATGAATCAGAGAAGAAGAACTCTAACTATCATTATTTGCTGAGAACATGATTGTGTTCTTAGATGATCCAAAAAATTCTACCAGAAAACTTCTAGAATTAATAAATGATTTCAGCAAAGTAGCAGGATATAAAATCAAAACCCACAAATCAATTGCATTTCTATAAATCAGTGATAAACTCTCTGAAAGAGAAATTAGGAAAACTATCCCATTCACAATAGCTTCAAAAAAAAACAAAATACTTGGGAATCAATTTAACAAAAGAGGTGAAAGACCTCTACAATGCAAACTACAAGATACTAAAGAAAGAAATTGAAGAAGACCTTAGAAGATGGAAAAATCTCCCATGCTCCTGGATAGGCAGAATCAATATTGTCAAAATGGTCATACCACTCAAAGCACTATATAGATTCAATGCAATTCCAATTAATATCCCAACGTCATTCCTTATAGAAATAGAAAAGGCAATCGTGAAATTCATTTGGAAGAATAAGAGACCCAGAATAGCCAAAGCAATCCTTAGCAAGAAGAGTGAAGCAGGAGGCATCACAATACCAGACCTCAGATTATACTACAAACATATAGTAACAAAACCGGCTTGGTACTGGCACCAAAATAGACATGTAGACCAATGGCATAGAATAGAAGACACAGAGACGAACCCACTTACATACAGTTACCTTATACTAGATAAAGGAACCAAACACGTACACTGGATAAAAGATAGCCTATTCAACAAATGGTGCTGGGAAAATTGGAAATCCATATGCAGCAAAATGAAACTAAACCTCTATCTCTCACCATGCACAAAATTCAACTCAAAGTGGATCAATGACCTGGGAATCAGATCAGAGACCCAACGCCTAATAGAGGAAAAAATAGGCCCAAATCTTCATCATGTCTGATTAGGACCATACTTCCTTAACAAGACTCCTATAGCACAAGAAGTAAAATTAAGAATCAACAAATGAGATGGATTCAAACTATAAAGCTTCTTCTCAGCAAAAGAAATAATCAATGAAGTGAACAGAGCCGACATTCTGGGAACAAATCTTTGCCCCACACACATCCGATAGAGCACTCATCTCCAGGATATATAAAGAACTCAAAAAACTTACCACCAAAAAAACTAACAACCCAGTCAATAAATGGGCCAAAGAGCTGAACACAAACTTCACAGGTGAAGATATACAACCAATCAACAGACATATGAAAAAATGTTCAACATCTCTAGCAATCAGAGAAATGGAAATCAAAACTACCCTAAGATTTCATTTCATGCCAGTCAGAGTGGCAGTTATCAAGAATACAAACAACAATAAGTGTTGGCGTGGTTGTGGGGAAAAAGGCACGCTCATACATTGCTGGTGGAACTGCAAATTGGTGCAACCAATCTGGAAAGCAGTAAGGAGAGTCTTTAGTTCTAAGAAGATTCCTTAGAAAACTTGGAATGGAACCATCATTTGAGCCTGCTATCCCTCTCCTTGGTCTATACCCAGAAGAGTTAAAAACAGCATACTACATTGACGCAGCCACTTGAATGTTTATAGCAGCTCAATTCACAATAGTTAAACTGTGGAACCAACCTAGATGCCCTTCGATAGATGAGTGGATAAAGAAGCCGTGGTATATATACACAATGGAATATTATTCAGCAATAAAAGAGAATAAAATTATGGCATTTGCAGGTAAATGGATGGAGTTAGAGAATATCATGCTAAGTGAAGTAAGCCAATCTCAGAAAACCAAATGCCAAATGTACTCGTTGATAAGTAGATGCTGGTCCATAATGTGAGGAAGGACATGGGAATAATGGAGGAACTCAGTTCACAAGGGTGTAAGGGGGGAGTGGGCATTGGGACAGTAAAGGTGGTGGAATATGATGGTCATCATAGCCCTAACTTTATGTATGACTGCATGTATGTTGTGATTCTATATCACTTACAACCAGAGAAATGAAATGTTTTCCTCTTAAAAAATATATAATAATAAAATTTTAAAATTTGGGGAAAAAAAGGACAGAAAATTTGCTTTGTTCTATTTGTTGTTTTAATATTTGGTTAAGGTGAATGTAATTTTTAAATATACTTATTCTATAATGATAAATATACAACATTCAACATTACATAAATTAGATTAAATCTTGTGGTCAATTTTGTTGCCTCCATGTCCCCACCCTTGCTTAAAGCAAATCCCTGCCTCAGATCATTAATATTATCAGAACTGGTTTAATATAATTCTCTGGAAGAAAAAAAACTTTTTTAAAAAACATAACTTACATGTAAGTATCAAACCTAAACTCCAATCTAGATGTTATTTATGTTTTTAAATAGCAAGTCAGTGTTGAAGTTTCCCTGATTGTTAAATACACATCATTTTACAGTCATTTTGTTAAAGTTCAAACAAGGTCCAAGCCCCATATTGCATTTGATTGGTATGTCCTTTGATTGTCTTTTAATCTATAGATTTTCTGCTTTTTGAATTTTTTTATGTAGTGGTTGGGTGAACATTTTCTAGGTATCTCTTAAATGAAAGAAACCAACAGGTGTGTTCATATTAACATTAGCAAAGTAATGCTTCAAATCAGAATTCATTCATAAGACATGTGTCATATAACTCTTGCCATAGGAAAGGACATACCTTACGTTCATTTTGCATGATACAAGACCATGCTTAATAACATAATGAAAAACAACATGTTTATTTATATCTTGAATCCAGCACTTACCTGACTCACCCTCAAAGGTCGCTTTTCATCAGATCCACTGGACTTGAATATTTTCCTCATGGTGATTTCTGGTCTCTCCACATTCTTTTCATCAATCCATCAGTGTCTCTGGATATTGCCTAGTATTTGATGTCAGGACCTACCTCTGTCAATATGAACTTAGCCTCACCATCCGCTCCTTTTTCTTCTACTCTGGAGCTTGTTAACATTACTGAAAGATGTCTCAACATGTTAAAATGTTAACTTTATACTTTTTAACCCAGTTGGGCTCTTATTATTAACTCTGCTGATTTCTTAATGCCTCACTAAATTCTTATTATATTCCTCAGAGCAATTTTTCTGTATCTTTTTCATTCATATGAAAGGCCACTCTTGGAGTGCTCACTGTGTACTTAGAAGGAAACTACTTCCAAGCAGGAAGTATGTTAAGGGCATCAAGCGACAGTCTCTTAATCTGTTTCCTTTCTCCTCTATGTCATACATGCTACCAAAATGTTTCCATTATAGTGTATTTTCCTCTCCCCATAGTCTTGGTATATTTGTACGACCTAATTCTGATGCAAACTCTTCCTCCTATGCTTATTCTACCATTTTGACACCATTGAGATCTTGTAGCATGAAATGGATCAGTTCTTTTCTATTTTATTATTTTGGTGTCCATTCCTCTTTTCCTGTATGCCTAAACATGTTTAAACTGCAGTAATTAGCACAAAGAAACACGCATAGTTGGATGGGTCAATAAGTGGGTGAATGAATGGACTGAGAGAAGAAAGGAAAAACAACTTCTTTAAATCACATTTTGACCTAGTCCAGTGGCTTTCCTTCTGCACATGAACAAAATACTATTTTTGAATGTTAGGTTTACTTATCATGGTACAGTAATTTGCTGTGTAATATAGGTCTGTAGGCCCTAAAGATCTCTGTTTTATCTTTCTCTCTTGTCGTTCACCATCAGTCAGCCAGTAAATCTTGTCAAATCATCTTTTATGTCACCTCCATCCCTTTTTTTTTCCAGAAGGTATTTTTTTCCATTGCTTATTTTTTATTGTATTTTAATTTTTTAAATTTGTTCTAATTAGGATGCAGAAGAATATTATGCTAAGCGAAATAAGCCAATCCCAAAGAACCAAAGCCTGAATGTTTTCTCTGATATGCAGATGCTAATTCACCTCCATCCCTTTTATTCCTGCTACCATCATCCACATTGGGATCTTATGCTGGATGGGGACTAAAACCTCATTCCTGTGCCTGCTGTGATCTATTTATCTCATCCTGTATAAAAATACATATTGATCTTCTTAAGTATTGTTTTAACCACATTATTCTTTAGCTATAAAGTTTAGAGTGGTCCCTGTTGTGCCTTGAGGAATTTGTAGTTAGTCAGGCATTGAAGGACTTCTCTGTACAATCTGGGCCAGATTTGCTTTCATAATCTTTCTAGCTTTATTGCTAACTCCTCTTTAATGTACTTCCCTTTCCCACCAAAATCAGTTCCCTAGCTTTGGTGCTGTTTGCCTCTGAGCCTTCCTGATGCCTCAGCTCCTATTACCCAAACTTCTCGTCTTCATACACTAATCTACAACTTTCCTAACACATCTGGACTCATGATATGAGTCTTTCTCTTACCTTTAGCGTCCTTCTTTATTTTTTTTTCATAAGAGTCTCTTCTTTATGTCACTAAAGATCAAGTAAGGTAACAGTTATCCCAAGCTCCTGATGATTTCGTTACTGAGAAAAGGCTATCTCTCAAGAGGTCCCAGGAAAAATACAAAATAACATAGTCAATTTGCCGAAATTTAGATTCTGGACCTTAGGCTTAAGGATTGAAAGCCTAATCCATAAATGCACTTTGACTAAGCTTGGAACATTGATGTCTGACAACAGAGTGACATTTTACAGTGCCAGTTGCAATGGCTCACTCTTCTAATAGATTTGTTTTATCCAACTGGCTTATTTTCTCTTTGTAGCAATATATAAACAGTTAGCCCCAATATACTTGAAGGCATAAAATCAGAACAGGAACTCATATGATGTTTAAAATTCATCTGGCTCAGATGCCATTACTAAACCAAGTGTACCAAGCCAATATTACAGAAAGATCAAGTTCATGCCTTTGGATACTCACCCTTTCTTCTGGACAGTACTTAGATGAATATGGGCACTGTTTGTATCTGTGATTCTACTTTATTCCCCTGGCTTACGAGCCAACTGCCATGTTCTCATACTGATGTATCTACTTTTGTATGTGTCCCTCTTATCCATTTGGCTCCTGTCACATCCTGCACTCCCCATTCTCTCTGCAAAGGCACTGTGCTTCAATGTTTTAATCCACTATGCATTGACCTTGAATTCTTAGGAGAATCATTTCCTTCATTCATAAGATGTGAGGGGATGTCTTCTTATTCTCCAGGTACTAATGACACAAAATTCTTAATTAGAAGTAATTGTTCTCTTAGTTTTTTCACAATTTCTTTATAACCAGTTACACTGATTTATAGTTGTGTGAATGAATCATTCACAAGATGATGTGCTCCTTGAGAACAGACAGCATGTAAGCACTGCATCTCAACAAAAATATACTGATCCCCCAATATATGTCAACCATTCCTACCTCAGAAGTAAAGTATAATATGCTCAAGTTATATGAACTCAATTGTGGAAAGCTCTAACTAGCCCAATAATAACAATATGCACATTCTGAAAATTTAGATGTTTTAATTTTAACACTGATAGTTTATGTAAAAAGTTTTCACATAATTCTAAAATGATTTTTTAAAAATTTCCACTTTTGAATATTTTCTTTCTAATGGTTTCTTCCCATATTTAAGTTCTTTCTCATTTCAATGCCATGCTATATATATGCCTAGTAAAAATTAAAAAGCCAGAGAAAGTAATATAATAATGATCTACACTTTTACAGTATTTTTACACCCTTGGTCAGAATTTTGAGGAGTTTTCTTTGGTTCAAATTGATAATTTAAAATAACAGTTATTGTATATTTATTTGCTCCATAATAAGTTTTCTTTTAAATATCACCAGCTAAAATAAGTAGTTACACATATTACTGTAGTGCAAAATTTAAAAATGAAGAACAATATTTATTACTTTTAATGTATGGCCTTTTTTCGTTAAACACACACACACACACACCCATCTATTTTAGTAAGTTGCCTTCTGTATGACTGTGCTCAGTTACTAACCTTGGTTGAAAATATAGGCATAATTGAATTTATTTTAGCTATTTACTCTAAATTTTGATCCAAAATTAAAGACATTTATCTGTAAAGTTATAAAACATAACAAAATTTTGATTTTTAAAATATTGACAATGGATTGTAGAAACTTGTATTATTTTAACTTTTCTGTAAATTTGACTTTAATAATAAAAGTGAAAATGAAGTCAAAAGACATAAATAAATACTGCTTTTTTATACTTCATTTCTAGTGAGGCAATGCTACTCTGTATTCATCTATTCTAGATCTGTATGCCCTAAAATTTTGTCTTCAAAAAATTATGAATCTATCATGATTTCTCAGGAGTCTATGATTGCTTTTGAATGAATATATAAACTCAACTTTCTTCTGTTTTTACAAATGTTTCTAGAATTTTACAAAAATACGTCCCTGATTCTTTAGTAGCAGCATTTCAGAAAATATTAGCATTTCTAGTTCTCTAATGTCACATCAGCTATCTCTATTCTATAAATTTTTAAATAAATTCTTTAATAAATAAAAACACCAAAATTGTGCCTATTAATGGGGTACCATATGTTTGATACATGTACACAAAGTATAATTAGATTAGATAGATCTAACATTTATTTCTTCTTTATGGAGAAAATATTCAAAGTACTTTCTTCTAGCATTTTGAATTCTCAGTACATATTCCTTATCTATAGTTTCCCTATGATGCAATAGCATGCCATAAATTCTTAAACCTATCTAACTGCAACTTAGTATCCACTGATTGACCTTTCCCATCCTCTCTCCACTTTTACCCACCTCTGGCCACCACCATTACTTTCAGTTTCTATGAGGTCAGCATTTTGTAGATTCCACTTATGTATGAGATCATGTGGTGCTTGTCTTTCTGTGCCCAACTTACTTTACTTAAAATAAAAATCTCTAGTTTTTGTTGTTGTAAATGACAGGATTTCATTCCTTTTATGGCTGAATAGCATTCAATTGTGTACATGCACCATGTTTTCTTTATACATTTTCAGTTGATGGACACTTAGGTTATTTACATTTCTGGCTATTTTGAGTAGTGCTGCAGTGAACATAGCAGTACAGATGTCTCCTCAACACCCTGATTTCACTTTCCTTTGTATACATGCATAGTAATGAGATTGTTGGATTATTGGTCATTCCATTTTTAATTTTTCAAGAAACCTCCATTTAATAATTGGGATAATGATTTACATTCCAACAATAGTGTGTATGAGTTTATTTTTCTCCACACTCTTACTAGTAATTGTTAATCTTTAGTCTTTTTGATAATAGCAGTTTCTCCTTGAGTAAGGTGATAACTCAGAGTGCTTTTGATTTGCATTTCTCTGATCATTAGGGATGTTAAGCATTTTTCATATACCTATTGGCCATTTTTATGCCTTCTTTTGAAAAATGACTATTTAGTTCTTTTGGCCATTTTTTATTGTTGTTGTTTTTGTTTATGATACTGGAGATTGAATCCGGGGTCTCACACATGCTAGGCAAGTGCTCTATCACTGAGCTACATCCCCAGCCATGTATTTTTTTAATAATAACCATGTATTTTTTAAATCGGGTTATTTGTCTTTTTGCAATTGAGTTTTGGAGTTCCTTACATATTCTGAATACTAACCCCTTGTCAGATGTATACTTGCAAATATTTTCTCCCATCCTATAGGTTATTTCTTCACTCTGTTTTTTTCCTTTGCTGTGCAAAAGCTTTTTAGCGTGATGTAATGTCATTTGTTTATATTTTCTTTTTCCTTTGCTTTTGGGGTCTTTTCCAAAAAGTCTTGCCTACTCCACACTCTTCTGAATATTTTCCCTCTGTTTCCTTCTAGTAGTTTCATTGTTTGGGCTCTTAAGTCTTTTACCCATTTTGGTTTGAATTTTGAAACTGGTGAGAGAACAATGTTTATTTTAAAGAGTGTGGCTATGATACTCAGAGTTGGGTTGTGCGCAAAATTAGGGGCACACAACCCTAACAATTTTAATTGTTAGCTGGTTGGACAGAATCTACTTTGTTGCCCCCTCCTCTCCTTTCTAGCCTCAAATAATACAGCTCTCCCTAGAGCTCCATCTTAGACTCTGTAAGGTGGACTGTTCCTGTGGTCACACAGCTTGATCATCCTAATGCAAGAAAAGTTGGGGCTCCTGAGCTTAGTTCTTACCAACACTGCATACTTTATCTAGATCCTGTGATACCTGAGCTTTTGAGACACTTAGCAAACCAAGTTTCAGTAATTGTCACTTTTGGGGAAATATTGGGAAAATGAGAACATGTAAGAAGATTAAATTGCTGAAATTAGTAGAACTGACTCTCTTTGCAGTTTCACTTATGCCGGTTTTTCCTTCCTCCCAATTTCTTTTAGACTTCTTCACTAAATGTTATTTTCAAAAGCAAAGAAGCCTACTTGCACAGTGCTGATATGAAAGTTTGCTTAAACAGAATAAAAATAAAAGCATATTTTATTTTTAAGTAGTTCATTTTGAATTATAGTTGGTCAACACAATATTATGCAAATAATGTGAGAAGTAACATCGGTTTCTCTTCTGAGTTGCCATTCATATGTATCAGTTCTATAAATTAGTGCCATTGCACAAACATTCCTCTTTGCAGTCTTTTGACTTTTATTATAATACTCTATATTTTTTCCCAACTTTTACCAAGTGGTGATTGATCAGATTTTTGCAAGCTATGTCTAATGCTCCTTGTAATCTGCTTGTTGAATAGTGAAACCTGATTATTTATGTGTCCTAGATAATTTGACTTATAGGTCTCAAGTCTTTGTTGTTTTCTCCCCAGTAATACATAAATCAATTTTGAATGATGAGCCCTTAACATGCTTTGGGTGAATCAGTTTTCATGGTTTAATATATAAGAATGAAGCTCTACAGTACATTTTCATGATAGAGTTTGAAGTCTATACTATTCACATTATTTTAGCCATCATAATCATTTGAAGCATAGAATTCCAGAACCTGGTACATGTGAGATCGTCTCTGTTTTAATTAATTTATTATATACAGAGCTGTTCCAGTGCCTTCTCCAAGATCACTTAATTTATGGCAGACCAAACTAGTTGATACATAGTCATGGCTGTCAGGTCTTATTTAGGCTGCACAAGAATTAGAGCCAATGACACTTAATGCTTCATTTCAGCCTCCGTTTCGTTTTTTGAAACCCATTTAGCACATTATTTTTTACAGGATTTATAGAATTAATATATATGTATTCCTTAAGTGATCATTTCCCCTTTTCTATTACTCAACTCTTAAAAGTTTTCCAGTTGTGTTCAATTTAATTATAAATACAGTTATAATAGGGCTCCATTAATCTTTTTTTTTTTTTTTTTGAACTCACTATTAGTTTTCTTCTGATGAAAAAAGTAAATTCTCCTGTCTCTGTCCAATTACCAAGGAAGTCTGAATCCCTTCAAATGAAGCATAAAAGATATAATATTCCTTTTTGAAGGTGATAATGACAGTTGTGTGACTGCAGAACATTAACCTGAGATACACCTACATTTCATTAAGTATCTAGGTCATACAAAAGCATATTGCTAATAGCTTCGTGTCCTGATAGTTTACAAAGGGAAAAGCAATGTAAGATTTTAAAATAAAATGCTGAAGATAGTGCAGCACATTTCTAAGGAAATGCATGTATTCAACATCAACATTGTAATGAACATTTTCTATCAAAATTGTCACCCAGTTTGTGTGTGTATGTGTGTGTGTTGCTGAGGATTGAACCCAAGGCCTTGCTGCTGTTCATTTTTCTCATCACAAGTTTCTACCAAACATTTTTGTTCAGTGTACTTATAAATATGAACATTATGATAAAGGTCATTAGACGATTTCACAATCTGTTCATGAGCCAGTAGAACATAGGTATTTTCAGTATGCACATTATTATTAGACACATTTTCCCAAGACACCATTTTGACCAAATATTCTCTTTTTAGGATTTATATTGTTCTACAGGTGAAATCTAAACATGTCTCAGATTTTCAAGATCTTTTATAACCTATATAATTCTCTGATTACATTTATTTTATGCTCATAAGCATGATGATCTTTGGGTTTAACTTTAGGTGAATTCAGTACACATTGTTAAAATTTTATCATCATCTTCATTCTCTTCTTTGCCTCTGTGTCTTTGCAGTGCTAGTCTTCCAGCTTAGATGGCTAAAAATAATCTTTATTCATTATTTAAGGCTTATCCTTGAAGCTGTTGTCTGTTTCATTCTCCTGTGCTCCCACTCCTAACAACCATGCACATACAGACTGAATTTTTAAATTTAATACTGTACTATGAGAAAAATAAGTAAAAACTAATGTCCTTGAATCAGGTTCTCTGAAATTTCTAAAAATTATCATATTTCTTTCAAATGTTAAAAGTGATCCAGGATATCTTTCAAAATTTTTTTCCAAGTCTGATGATGAATGAACTTATTTCAATTTATAGGACAAAAATAAAACAAGAATATAGAATAAAGAGAAGAATTTAAGGAGTATATACTGTTGTGGTAATTTAATGAAAACCACTTAACATAAATGGTTGCTGTATTGACATATAATCAGTTGATGTACCTTTTGAAAGCATTATCCTAATCAGGCATATATACTTTTTCTTTGATTACATGTAGTCATTATGGTCATACCTATTGCATTGCACAGTGTGATTTACATAACTAGCTGGGCAAGTAGTAATTTCAGATAAAATTTTGAATACATCATTTCTAGTCATTACTCTTCTCAGAGTGTAATCCACCATAAAGAAGACCTACATGTTAGTTTACCTTTCATGACACAGCTGAAATGTTCTGTAGCTCCTATGTAACTTTTTACCACATTGAGTGAAGGTGCTAAAACAGAAACCCTGACAGTTATCAAGAATACAAATAATAATAAGTGTTGGTGAGGATGTGGGGAAAAGGTACACTCATACATTGTTGGTGGGACTGCAAATTAGTGCAACCACTCTGAAAAGTAGTATGGAGGTTCCTCAAAAAACTAGTAATGGAACCATCATATGACCTAACTATTCCACTCCTTAGTACATATTCAAAGATTTAAAATCAGCATACTACAGTGATACAGCCACATTAATGTTTATAGCAGCACAATTCAAATAGCCAAGCTATGGAACCAATGTAGGTGCCCTTCAAAAAATGAATGGATAATGTGGTATATCTACAAATGGAGTATTATTCAACCATAAGAAATAATAACATTATGGCATTTTCTGATAAATGGATGGAATTGGAAACTATCATACTAAGTAAAATAAGCCAGCCCCCAAAAGTCAAAGGTCGAATATTTTCTCTGGTTAGCAGAAGTTAATCCAAAATAAGGGGAGGAGGAATACAAAAAAGGATAGAGAAAAAGAGAAAAAAAAGGAAAGATAATTTCATCAAAATAAGGAAAGATCAGTAGAGTAGACCAAGAGGATTGCGAAGGAGGAAGAAGTTATGAGAAAAAGGAAGTACAAGCCGGGCGCAGTGGCGCAAGCCTGTAATCCCAGCACTTAGGGAGGCTAAGACAGGAAAATCGCGAGTTCAAAGCCAGCCTCAGCAACGGTGAGGCGCTAGGCAACTCAGTGAGACCCTGTCTCTACATAAAACTCAAAATAGGGCTGAGGATGTGGCTCTGTGGTCGAGTACCCCTGAGTTCAATCC
>PVHX01005004.1:0-49768 GCA_004024805.1 Geosciurus inauris | reverse complement strand
AGATGCAAGGTTGGTTCAACATACAGAAATCAATACACGTAATCCATCACATCAATAGACTTAAAGATAAGAATCACATGATTCTATCAATTGATGCAGAGAAAGCATTCAACAAAATACAGCACCCTATCATGTTCAAAACACTAGAGAAACTAGGGATAGCAGAAACACCTCAACATGGTTAAAGCAATATATGCTCAACCAAAGGCCAACATCATCCTAAACGGAGAAAAATTGGAAGCATTCCCTCTAAAAACAGGAACAAGACAGGGATGCCCTCTCTCACCACTCTTATTCAATATAGTCCTTGAAACTCTAGCCAGAGCAATCAGACAGACGAAGGAAGTTAAAGGGATAAGAATAGGAAAAGAAGAACTCAAACTATCATTATTTGCAGACGACATGATCCTATACTTAGAGGATCCAAAAAGTTCCACCAGAAAACTTCTAGATCTGATAAATGAATTCAGCAAAGTTGCAGGATATAAAATAAATATCCATAAATCAAATGCATTTCTATACATCAGTAATGAGTCCCCTGGAAAAGAATTCAGAAAAACCACTCCATTTGCAATAGCCTCCAAAAAAATAAAATACCTGGGAATCACTCTAACAAGAGAGGTGAAAGACCTCTACAATGAAAATTACAAGACCCTAAAGAAATAAATCAAAGAAGATCTCAGAAGATGGAAGGACCTCCCATGTTCCTGGAAAGGCAGAATCAATATAATTAAAATGGTCATACTACCCAAAGTGTTATACAGATTCAATGCAATCCCAATTAAAATCCCAGAGTCCTTTCTTATAGAAATAGAAAAGGCAATCATGAAATTCATATGGAAAAATAAGAGACCCAGAATAGCCAAAGCGATCCTGAGCAAGAAGAGTGAAGCAGGAGGCATCACAATACCAGACCTTAAACTCTACTACAAAGCAATAGTAACAAAAACGGCATGGTATTGGCACCAAAATAGGCATGTAGACCAATGGTATAGAATAGAAGACACAGAGAGTAATGCACATAAATACAGCTATCTCATACTAGACAAAGGAGCCAAAAACATTCATTGGAGCAAAGATAGCCTTTTCAACAAATGGTGCTGGGAAAACTGGAAATGCATTTGCAGCCAAATGAAACTTAACCCCTATCTCTCACCATGCACAAAACTCAACTCAAAGTGGGTCAAAGACTTAGGAATTAGACCAGAGACCCTGCATCTAATTGAGGAGAAAGTAGGCCCAAATCTCCATCACGTTGGATTAGGCCCCAAATTCCTTAACAAGACTCCTATAGCACAAGAAATAAAAGCAAGAATCAATAAATGGGACGGACTTAAACTAAAAAGCTTCTTCTCAGCAAAAGAAATTATCAATGAGGTGAACAGAGAATCTACATTCTGGGAGCATATTTTTGGCACACGCACATCAGATAGAGCACTGATCTCCAGGATATAAAAAGAGCTCAAAAAACTTAACACCAAAAAAACAAATAACCCAATCAATAAATGGACTAAGGAGCTGAATAGAAACTTCTCAGAAGAAGAAATACAATCAATAAATATGTATATGAAGAAATGTTCGTCATCTCTAGCTATTAGAGAAATACAAATCAAAACTACACTCAGATTTCATCTTACACCAGTCAGAATGGCAGCTATCCAAAATACCAGCAACAATAAGTGCTAGCGAGGATGTGGTGAAAAAGGTACACTCAAACATTGCTGGTGGGACTGCAAATTGGTGCAACCAATCTGGAAAGCAGTTTGGAGATTGCTTAAAATCTTGGAATGGAACTACCATTCGATCCAGCTATCCCACTCCTTGGCTTATACCCTAAAGATTTAAAAACAGCACACTACAATATAGCAGTCACCTCAATGTTTATAGCAGCACAATTCACGATTGCAAAACTATGGAAGCAATCCAGATACCCTTCAATAGATGAATGGATAAAGAAACTGTGGTACACATACACAATGGAATATTATTCAGCAATAAGAGAGAATAAAATTATGGCATTTGCAGGCAAATGGATGGAATTTGAGAACATTATGCTTAATGAAGTAAGCCAATCCCAAAAAACCAAATGCCGAATGCTCTCACTGATTAGTGGATAAGGATACATAAGGGGGGTGGGAACGGGAAGCATAGGAGAAATACAGGAACTCTAGACGTGGCAGGGGGAGGTGGGAGGAAGGAAAGGGGAATGGGCATAGTAATGATGGTTGTTTGAGATGGTCATTACTACCCCTGGTGCATGTATGAAGACACTAATGGTGTGACTTTATCTGGTTTGCAACCAGAGAAATGGAAAAACTGAGCTCTGTTTATGTATGTTTCAAGTCTGTTATGACTTGAAACGCATTTAAATAAAATAACTAAATAAAAAAAATATTTAATCCAATCCACTGTGGTTTTATAAAAAAAATAAATAAGTTGGGTAGGAAATGTTTATTAAAGTTGAACTTTCAACTGAGTGATTGGCTAGGGTCCTGGCAATTTTATAGAAGGATCCACACACGTCAATTATACACAGCTTGTCTGAACTCTTCCGTTTTTCCTGAGAAAAATCACTTTCCCTGACGGTTTAGTAGAGGTAGCAGAATTTGGAGGTGATAATGGTTCAGACCACAGGTTGTGATTCCTTTTTCTAGTCTGTTTCTAGAATACAGAAACAGACTGGAAAAGGGAAATAATCATCTGATAATTCTTGTTTTCAGCTTTAGCTTAATCTCTGCCTTGTGCTATTTAAAGTTTCTGAGCTGAGATCTCTGGATCACTTTCTGCTGAACGAAACCTTAGGTTTCCTAAAAAGGAGGGAAGGAATGCTGACAGGGAGAGGGAAGAGAAGGGAACCTATAGGCTCAACTCTATTTTTCTAAATAGAGACTTTCAGTCAATCCCTATTTTCCTGTTTTTGTGGCTTTCATAAGCATTCTGTCTGTTTTATATCATTGTAATTAAATACCACATACTGGGTAATTTATAGAGAAAATAACTTATTTCTTACAGTCCTGGTCATTCCCACTGATGGGGATTTTCTGCAGAGTCCAAGGTAGTGCAGGGATCACATGATGTAAAACTTGATAGCTTGGGTCTTTTTTTCCTTTTCATATAAAACCACTAATTGCATCATGGGCGTCCCACCCTCACGACCTCATATAATCCTAATTACCTCCCAAATGTTCTGCCTGCACATACATTAGCATATGACCTTGGAGATTAAGTTTCAGCACATGAATTCTGAAGGACACATTCAAACCATAGCAGTGACCTACCATCTGTAGTACCCTTTGCTTCCAACATTGAATCCATAAATTTTGTATTGGCCCAAATGGCTTATTCCCATTGGTACTCAACTTTCACAAACTTCCTCTGAATTGTCAGCTACCACTTTTCCTTTGGATTTCTCTGCTTCAAAATATGTTGAATATTTCCACCTGTTATCTATTCCCTTTGCTGTCTTCCTAGTAGTATAAAGTGAAGAAAAATAAATAAACATGCTTGATAAACCAGATTTAACTTAAACCTTTTAAACTTTCCATCAACATAAACATCTCTTCCTTTTAATTTTCTGTGACTTAGAAAATAATAATTTATTTATAGTTTCATGGATTTCTTTGTAGAAAATATTTTAGTGTCTATGATATGCCAAGCACCATTCTTAGTCCCTGAGAATATAGTCCTCAACAAGGAATATAAGGTCAATAAGCTGAGAGAAGTTTTATTTTAGTGAAAAGTCATCCTGGTGGCTCACACATTCACATAAAAAGCAGCTGGTAAATATTCTTAAACCATGTATTCCATCAGCATAACAGATAAACTTGAGCAGATCAGAATGGCAAGATTCTTCTGTGTTATATTTTGCGCATTTTAAATTGATACTCTGCAGATTTTTAAAAATCCTTATGTTTGTGTTTGTTGTTGTTTTCCCTCTATAGATAGTAAAATACTTTAATGTGAACATGTCTCTGTCTCATTTCTCTTTTATGTAAACCCCATTGTGTCATATACATTATTCAATGCACAGCATATTAGCAATGCATTTTTTTCTGGTATAGTGGTTCTTTGTATCATCTAGGTTTTCAAAAATCAAATTTAAAATTTGATAGGAAATTTTAAGATAGCTGTCACCTCTTAACTGCAGGAGAGG
The DNA here is from genome assembly GCA_004024805.1 of Geosciurus inauris. Taxonomy (NCBI): domain Eukaryota; kingdom Metazoa; phylum Chordata; class Mammalia; order Rodentia; family Sciuridae; genus Geosciurus; species Geosciurus inauris. Next base: position 45,615 of record PVHX01005004.1, on the reverse strand, counting down.
AATTGAAAGTTCCATAAAGTACTATAAAATCATTGCAAACCTTAATGTCATAGAAATTGCATTCTATATTAAAAGATCCTGATTGGCATTTTTGAATGACATGGCTTATCGGGACTATAGTTACTAGTGCGGTGTACACTGAGTACAGTGAAGTATGCCCATTAGTGATTGAGGCAGCTGCCTACAAATCCTGTTTACAGCTCCCTGCAAGCCAAATTACACTTGCTGAGTAAGCCACAGAGATAACAGTCTGAAGGCATTGAGACTTTCAAAATACATGCATTAGCACAGGCCCATCTTGCATTATTACATCTTAGAACCATAGAGTATTGTAGCTATTATATGTCCTTATTTTGGACATGAGGAAAGTGAGGTCCAAGCTCATGTGGTTATAACTCTGTAGAAGCCAGGCCTCCCACCTTTTCCTCCAATACTGACTTTTCTATACCTTGGCAGGATAGTATATGTGAAATATAATATTGTTTATTCCATAAAATCTTGGTAGGCAAAGATGCAAAATGCACAGCAAGCTTTTCTTTAGGCTTCTGGAAAGTTGTGTAAGAAACTTGAGTTGCCTTGTTCTTTGAATATGAATATGTAGGTAAGGAGACACATATATTAGAAGCATAAATAATTGAAAATATCCTAAACTATGCTAGCCAAGTAGAACAAACATAAATATTCTTTTGTATATTAAGTGATATTATAGAACTAAATATTATCATCATTGTTTTATCTTAGCAAAATTATAATTTTATTTTCTTTTTTTCAGCTACATGTGGTCATTTGAAAAAGCACACCTCAGCATGGTTCAGATAATCACAGGACAACTTGTTGAGTCCTTTGATGAAGAATTTAGAACTCTCTATGCCAGATCCTGCATCCCTAGTCCATTTGCTCAGGAGGAGTCAGCAAGGGTGAAACATGGCAAAGCGCTCTGGGAGAACGGCACTTACCAGCGATCAGTTTCTTCACTAGCCTCTATTTCCAGCCAAAGAAACCTCTTTGGTAGACAAGACAAAATTCATAAACTAGATTCTAGTTACTTCAAAAATAGAGGGATATATACTCTAAATGAACATGAGAAATACAACGTAAGAAATCATGGATACAAACCTCATTTTATCCCAAACTTTAATGGTCCAAATACAATCCGACAGTTTCAACCCAGTCAAATAAATGAAAATTGGAAAAGACATAGTTATGCTGGGGAACAGCCAGAAACAACACCATACCTGCTGCTTAACAGGGCTATGAATCGAACCAATAATCCTCCTGGGAATTGGAAGAGGCCTTCAGATAGTCTCAGTGTGGCATCCTCCTCACGGGGAGGCTATATGAGCCACCATAACACACCTGCCCAGAGTTTCACCAATCGGCTTGCTCAGAGAAAGACAACAAATCTTGCAGAAAGGAATTCAAATGTACGGAGGTCGTTTAATGGGACAGACAATCACATTCGCTCTTTACAACAACGAATGCCAACCCTTGAGCATACCACCAAATCATTCCTACGCAACTGGAGAATTGAATCCTACTTAAATGACAATTCAGAAGCCACACCTGATTCAAATGGCTCAGCTTTAGGTGACCGATTTGAGGGCTATGATAGCCCTGAGAATTTGAAAGCCAATGCCCTTTATACTCACTCTCGGCTTCGCTCCTCTTTTGTATTTAAACCAACTCTACCTGAGCAACAAGAAGTTAATAGTTGTACAACCAGCTCCTCCAATTCAACTATCATTGATTCCCAGGGAAGTGACACACCTAAAGAGATCCCAGATACCCCTACAAGTGTACAGCATTTGACAGAAAAACCTTTGCCTGAATCAATCCCCAAACTCCCATCACAGTCAGAAACACCAAAAATGCACACCTTGCAGGTTCCTGAAAACCAATCACCAGTCTTAAACCAAATTACAAATGCCCATCCGGAATTAAACAACTATATATACACAAACTTGTGTGTAAATAAGCAGACAGAAAATCTGAAGAATCAACAAAAAGAGAATCTGCTTAAAAGGCGCAGTTTCCCGTTCTTTGACCACTCAAAACCCAATTTAGATCATGGAAATAGTAAACATTATGTATATAGTACGCTTACCAGGAATCGAGTTAGACAACCAGAAAAACCCAAAGAAGATTTGCTAAAAAGTTCTAAAAGCATGCACAATGTGACCCATAACTTGGAGGACGAGGAGGAGCAAGCCTCTATCAAGAGAGATGCTCCAAGTGGCACTACCACCAAATCAATTTCCATGGCTGTTTTACTTGATGTGAATAAAGAGGAACACAACAAAGAACTCACATCAAAGAAGGAGGTAAAGGGTTCCCCAAGTTTTTTGAAAAAGGGATCTCAGAAGTTAAGGTCATTACTTAGCCTTACCCCAGAAAAGAAAGAAAATCTATCCAAAAATAAAGCACCTGCATTTTATAGAATGTGCAGTAGCTCTGACACATTAGTATCTGAGGGTGAGGAGAATCAAAAACCAAAGAAATCAGAACCAAAAGTTGATTCGTCTCCTAGAAGAAAGTGTTCTTCCTCATCAAATTCTCCAGGCAGCATTCATAAGAGTAAGGAAGATGTAACAGTTAGCTCCTCACAGGGGATGAATCCTTCATCAAATGAAAGTGATAAAATAATGCCTTTCCCAAGTCCAGTTGAAAGAAAGTTCTTGGAGGGGGCAGGAGATGCCTCTGCCCCAAGATTTAACACTGAACAGATCCAATACCGAGATTCAAAGGAAATGAATACACCTGTTGCTCCTGAAAGAAGAGCAACCGCTTCTCCAAGGCCAAAGCCCAGTGAGCTTCTGCGAACTCATTCAACTGACCGGCGTGTTTACAGTCGATTTGAGCCATTTTGTAAGATCGAGAGCTCTATGCAGCCAACAAACAGCATTCCAAATACCGGTGTAAATCGCCCAGAAATAAAACCCACAACGATGGGCAACAGTTATGGCAGGTCCAGCCCAATGCTTACTTACAATGCTGGTGTTTACCACTCCTATCAGCCAAATGAAAACAAGTTTCGAGGATTTATGCAAAAATTTGGAAACTTTATCAGCAAAAACAAATGAAAGACTGTAATTTCAAATAGCTATTGAAATATAAATTAATGTAGCTATAATTACTTGTCCAAAAAACACAGTGGACAGTTGTTAATAACATGTGCACAGGTTTCTATAATAAAGAACTGTGGGTGTGACCTATGTGTTTACCACCGTGGTAGTGTACAGCTGTTATTCTGTATGATAAAATAGTTGTGCTTAATTACCCTATGGATGGGCTTTCTCTGTAAAAACATGATTTTAAAATTGTAATGGTAGAAAACAAATGTAAACTAAATTGTTTTCTTCAGACTGAAAATCTTAAGTGTTTAATTAGAAACTTGAGTGAAGAGATGATACATTGATCTTGACCATTCATTCCAAAGTCTGTATTTTTGAAAAAAGAACATACTACAAAAAGTGATGCTTTATGTCTTTATGATGTTTTCATATGTTCAAAAATAGAAGAGATTGGGATTAAGCCTTTTTTTTGTTTTTAATTAACTTTAAATTTACGGGATAGCCTTTTTTTATTAGCTTTACTGTGGAGCAGTATATAATTGTTTGGACAAGAAAAGTAACATTTAAACTATATAGTTCACACTTTTTTATTCTGCCTAAGTGTTTGCAAATTATCAGCCTTGTGTGTACAACTGTACTCATAGGCTTTTATTTCCTAGTCTTTTAAAAACCATCTTGGATGTGCCTCTTTCCAGTTTGGACCCAGGGAGGCTACATCTCACCCCGCCCCACCCCTCCACCCCCAATTAACTATCCATCTTCTATCATCATGGGTTACTCAATTTACAGCAAGCCAACAAACCTAGACTATTTCTCCTAGTTTTTCTAATATATAAAAACTTTAGAAATATAATATCTTGCCTAAATTTTGTATGTTAGATTAACATAACAATACTGAGATGTTTTGCTTGAAAAATTATTTGTTTTTTGAAAAAATGCGAGCCAAATATATGATGGCATAGTGTTTTCACAAGGGTACCATGCCAAAAGTGAGAATAGGCCTAGTTTTTCCGTTACTATAGGACCTGGTTGGTTTTAAATCTTCCTCTAACTTGATTTGATGATGATATTCAGATCACATGATACCCTTTGCCTACCTTAAGTTAATGAAATAAAAGCTCCATATCTTTTGAAAACACTTACCTTGGTTTTGCTTTATGCACAAGTATAGAATTTGAGAAGCAATGGATCATGTCAGAAATGTGCAGCACTTTTCTGACACTTTAAATGTATTATTTAACATCTTCTAAGTCACTATGATGGACAGTACATTGTTTTAAAAATGCAAGATTCAGTCAAATATTAATATCTATATCATTAAAATAATTAGAATAATGACAGTATTTAAACACATGAAAAGAAACATGACAGAAGGAAATGTGACAGTAGGGAAAAGAAAAGCTACCATTTATTGGACCCTTAACTATAGACCAGGTCATGAACTAGATGCTTGGGTTGATACAATAATGTTTTGTGGGCAACATCCCCAATATTATATTCATAGATGATTTATAATGATAATTGAGACTCAGGGAAGTAATTTCCCAAGTCACTTAACTAATAAGCAATGGCTCTGAACGGTTTGTCATATTCCGTCACAGTCACTACCTCAACACCGGTTCAGTGCCAGTCCTGCCCCACCTGGTAGGATTAAAGAAAAGTTATTTCCTGACTCAACAGTGATCAACCAGGAAAGGTTAAGCTGCATTTCACCAGATAACATGGACGCACAAGCCTTAAATTCAGTGAGGTTGAGGAATTAAAATGAGGTTAAGTTCTGAATATAATCTATCAGGGCTAGTTTTAATTGCTAGGAAGCTATTGTCATCTCTTGCCACCAGAAGACCTGTGACAGTGACAGCACGGCAAAGGGAGCCAGAAGTGAGTTGTAACGTGTAGGTTGTGGGCTAGAGAAGGGTGTATCCAGTCAGGAAGCCCAATGTTAAATACTCTGTCTCATTAAATATGTACAACGACCCTGTGAAATAAGAATCTCCTTTTACAGAAGACAAAACAGCTCTGGAACAGTTCCATGACCTTTCAGCAGTCACATAGCACTGAATTGGCAGAACTGGGTTTGAGCACAAAGCCTGTAGTTTTCATCCTATGCTGCATTATATTTTGATAGCTGCTCCCCTGCTGTTCTTGAAGAACTCTGCCTTTTGCTCTTTCTCCTTTTACAAATTATAGAAATATACCAGTAAACATATAGCAATAGCATTTTTTTAATGTTTATTTTTTTAGTTGTAGGTGGACAGAATATTTTATTTTTATGTGGTGCTGAGGATCGAACCCAGTGCCTCATGCGTGCTAGACAAGCATGCTACCACTGCGCCATAAACCCAGCCCCAGCAATAGCATTTTATAAATACAAATCCAGAATGTATGCTTAGTTTTATATCATCCATAAAAGTAGGGTTTAAAGCTCCCATTATAATAAAGGAAACTCCCAAGTACTGCAACATGACGTTTTATTATTTGGGGAAAATGAGTATCATCCACTTGAAATTTTCATACTCCCTAATAAATTAATAGCATAAAAATAAAATTTTCAATTTTCATTCATTACAGGAAAGGCAACCAATTATATTAGTAGAAATTTTGACATATTTCCTTGTCATCAGACAAAGGATTCTATGGCAATGAGAAATTAATTATTTTATTAGTTAATTTTTATAGTTACCTAGAGATTGTATGATCTTCGTGGATTAGTGCCAGGTTACTGAAAAGCATTAGAATGGAAGCTCAGTGAGTGGAAGAGATTATTCATTTTGCTCTTAGCAAAATTCACTGTGGTAATTCTGGACCACAGTTCTTTACCCACATTCCAAAGTCCAGAACTCACAGTTCATCAAACTAGATGGACTTCAATATATTTTCTGTTCTTCGTTGGTACTGGACTGAGCATCTATAAGAGATAAGAGGATAATGAGCTAATTGGCACTAGGCAGCTCTGAAATAAAAAGCCCTGAAGTTTAGTTCAGTGTGACTTTAAAGCTGAAATGATATAGAGACCAAAATTTCCTCTTCAAACAACAGTCTGTCACCATTTTGCACAGCAACTTAATTTCTGGAAACATAGATAGCTTTTAGGCACATCCTTTTAAATAATTACTGAGTTCTTCCACTTAGTGGAATGTGGGAGTTTAGGATGCTTTATTCCATTCACCCTTGACAGGTAATTTAGGCTTTTGCACAATAGATTTATTCTCCTTTGCCTTTTTTCTTTGATTGTTTTCTGTTTTTCCCTCCAGAAATACCTGTATGTCAAAATCTGTACGTAATAACCTTCCAAAGTTTCTAAGCTGATAAATTCCCCATGGTCAGGACAGAGCAAACACATAATACTTCAAAAAAATTAATCAGTGTTTCAGTTTTAAACAGACACACTAGCCAAGTTTGTGGATATAATAATTTCAAGCCATATATTTTGTCTTTTTCTCCCCATATTATTGTTGGAAAGATAATGCCATTTAGATGTACTTCGATATTAAAGTTTGATAAGGCAATTTTTGTCTCCACATAGTACAATAGTTTATAAGCAGAAATTCAAGAAAATGGGTATGATTTCAAAGTAATTCTTGGTAGTGTTGGCTTTAGAATTGTGTGAATAATCCTGCATCCTGAACACTTTATATCCCTCTATTACGGAGATTCTACAATTCTGACGTGGTATCTTGAAGTATGGATACATGTTATCAGTCTTCACTTATAGAAGTAAGTATCTTGTTTAGCCAAGATGACATCTAGTGCAATCTAGATAAACAACAAAAGAGGTTGAATTCTGAATTAACTTTACTCAAGACCTATTCTTTTTCAACTACTATCCCACAGATACTTGGTTTGGTAAATATCTGTTGATTCTTAATGTGCCTATGGCTAAAGGATGTAAAATAGAATCATTGCTTTATGTTAATTACATTTGTGACTTATGTGTGATGTTGTTTAAAAAATTATATATTCAATTTAGTTCTTCAATTCTTAAAACCAAAAAGGAGGAAATGATAAACCAAAGAGTCAGCTTGTTAATTTTTTGTATACATACAATGTTTCAAAGAAGTATTCTTCCAAATTACCTTTTGTTTTTAGATCAATAAATGAATATTAATAATTTTGTATAAACATCAATGCATTCTCAGATTCTTTTAAACCTATATACCCTGGATTTCTCCTTTCAAGTACACTCAGTAACTATAACCAGTAATTTAGATTGTTGTGCATTTTAAAATGTCTCTGTGAACTTTAAAATCTTCTCTAAAACACTTTTATTTTGATTACCAAAAGCATTTCATACAATAATTTATCTATGTTTGGTATTCAGTGACAATACTCTTCCCCTGATAATATATACAGTCATTGCCACATTACGATGTTTGGTCTAACAAAGGACCATATGTATGAAGGTGATCCCAAGAGATTATAATGGAGCAGAAAATTTCTATTACTGAAACTTTCCTGTCTTTGGTATGTTTAAATAATAAAAACTTACTATTGTGCTGCATACAGTCTCAATGTATCAGTATTGATACTGTATCACTACTGTAATAGTATTGGTACTGTAACATGCTACACAGGTTGTAGCCGAGGAGCAGGGGGCTGACTAGACCACATGCCCTAAGTAGGTAGTAGCTGATACCATTCAAGCCTGTAGGTTCATGCTGTGGTATTGATACAATGATGAAATGGCATAGCAACACATTTCTCATCAGGTATTATTAAGAGACACATACCTTTATATTCATCCTATTTTTATTTCTGCTGGAATGCTTACATTTTTTACTGTCAAAATACAGAATCTATTTTTTAAAGGACCTTTGGTAGCCAGCTTGTACATAACTTGGTAGCAGTTGGTTTTCAGTAAAATATCCTGCAGGTATAATTAATTGTATTAGATAAACACTAAGTAGCTTATAGTCTGAAAGCTAGCTATTTAAAACTCAAAGTTCTTTAATTTTATCACATCACAGATTATGACATAATCGAACTGCTAAATATTATATATTAAAAGTAGTTTTCCTCTAAAGGCAAATGCGATTTTTCAAGTAGTTACAAAAAAAAAACCTGATTTATCATAAGTGCTGAAGTTGAAGAAACCCTGATTCAATTGGGATGGTAAGTAGGTAAGGTTTCACCTTGTGGCCACCCTAAAGGAAATTTATGAGTAGATTCAGTTAGTTTGAGGAGTCAAAGGCCATCTTGAAATAATCAGGCCTGAGAGAGAAGAAAGGATATTAAAGGGCTTATGTGTGTATCCTGTCTGGGGAATGAAGGGGAATTACTTAAGCTGAAAGCAATGAGAAACAAAAGCCAGAGGTCTATATAATTTCTCTGAGCTAACAAAGATCAGGGTAATAAGTTGGGCATTTCTTCTACAATATTAATTTCAACAGTCTGGCTCATTGATTCCTTGAACTGGCTCATTGATTCCTTGAACACTAGTACAGGAGACCTACTTTTTTCTAGGGATATAGGCTGAAGTAGATCCTTGATGTAAAAAGAAAAAAAAAATTGGATGGCTGGATATTCAGAGGCTGACAAGTTTTCCTGACTTTTTAAAATAGCCTGAAAGTTTACATGCTGCTTGAGGACCACTTGTCTAAATTATGCCTTTGATATACTCTAGTGCCCAGCAAAGGATATACATAACAGATGCCTAATAAATATTTGATAGGTAAATCCCATTATTTCCTGGCCATAGTTAGGAAAATATACAGTTTATTAATATACATACATTAAAGTAAGCCTTTTATAATTACCATTTTATAATTAAAAGGCATAGATGAGTACAGCAGGGTCCACATCTAAATTTCAGCCACCTTAACCCTAGGATCTGTGCATATTTAAAGATGCAGAAAGGATGATCTTTCTAGAATATATATTTGTAAAGAGGAAACATTTCTGTTGAATTCATTTTAAAGGAAAGGAAGTAGAGCTATAAAAAATTAAGTTAAAAGACAATTGGCATAAAAGGAAAGGGAGCAGTGATTTTGCATTAGTCATTTAGATTGTCAACTAACACAGGTGGGCAATGTGCGAATGAAAGGACAGAATGGCTTCTCTAAATAATTTTCCTGGTGCATGGAGTCAGTTGTCTAGAATGACAGCAGCAAGCACCTCAGCTTCCTGCTAACAACAACAGCCTCTACTGATGTTGAAAGGTTATGGTAACAACTGCAGATGTTTTGCTGGGCAACAATTAGACACATCTGCCACTTTGGAGTAGGCAAGAGCTGGCAGCATTGCTCCAATAGGCAGAGCAGGAAAGAGCAGACACCAGGAGGTATCAAGAGGGTAAATCTCCCTAGGGGCTCCTAAGACATATTTGGTAAGAAATCAGAGGCATGCAGAAATTCCAACAGAGCTGATACAGATGGGAACTTTGTTCCCTTATTTTTACCAGTCTAGAATAACTCAGGAAACACAAGTCATATCTGTAACACAAATAACAGTAGATTGGTAGAGTGATCTCTGATGTTTCATTTTGATTAGAAAGAGGTCAATGTAAATAAATAAGAGAAAGGCTCTTATCAGGGATTTATTTTATAAAACTGAATTTGGTGTACATCCTGATATGGTGCCTGTAAATTTTTTTTCAAGGTATAGGAATAAAGATTTTTAAGAATCTGTATTTCAATTATCAGGCAGGTTCATTTAGACTCAAAGTGTATTTTTAAAACAAAGATTTGTTTGTACATACATTTGATTTCTTTAGTTACCTGTCTTCAAACCTACTATAATTTAATTTTACTTACCAGCCAAGGCTAAATCAGGTATCAATTAAAGTAAGCACTCTAATTAATAAGCTTCTACCATAAAAGCTCAGAATTAGATATTTCCATAAATAGAAATTTTAAATTCATTTCTCACTTTTCTCTTCTAAGCAGAATATATGTTCTTTTAAAGACAAAAGAAAATCCTATTGTGTATTTCACCAATTTAAGTATGAAAATAAATACTTAGAATTGCAAAACATTTTTAAAAATATTTTATATAATACAAAATAAGATAGTGTTGGTTGTACCAGGAGCCTTCACAGTATTTGACCCAGGGGAAGGAATGAATAAGTAGTAATCTCATTTAATTTCCAGAATAAAAGTCTGGGAGAGAGATTTTGCATTCAAATCATGGTAATATGAGGACTGTTTTAAAATAACATTGAATAAAAATGGAAAAAAAAAGCACGGTGTCAGGGTGGAGGTAAAATCACTTTTTGACACTGGACTTGTATCTGGCTTCCTTCCTATTAAGTAAAACTGAGAATATTTTATTTCATAGGAGTATGCAAATATTAGAGGTATCTATTTTGTAATATGGGTCCACTTAAAACAAGGGCACCAAGTAATTAATTAAGAGGAGACATCCAGCGTCTCCTTTGGGGGATTCTTCTTGCTGAAGAGGGTGTAAGCCACCTGAGAAAATAAAGTCTAGAATAAAGATAAAAATTAGTAAAGAACAATTAGTAAAATTTTTATTTACTAAATAAAAATTAGTAAAGAACAAAAGACAGGCAGAATTATAGTTGCAAAAGGTTGGAGCCCTGATAGATCCAGCCCACACAGGAGCTGGGCTAGACAAGAGAAAATGACTGGCATGGTTTATTTAAGGGGGTACATCAAAGGCAAGGATAAGGTTTCAAGGGCGGAGTCTTGCTTCCTGATGTCTTGCAGTCAGCAGGTTGATTGGCATCTTGGCAGGTCACACCCATCTCAGAGGAGCTGTGTGCTACAGCAGGTCAGCCCATCTCCCATCTCCTGAGCTGTGTGAGATCTTTGGCAGAGCTGAGGGGGAAGTTCACCCGCATCAGGCTGTCTATCCCTGTGGGGGTGCCACAGGCGTTCCCAATGCCAGGCCTCTCCCCTCACTGGCTGCGAGGCTGATTGTCCATATATAGCCCACAGATACAATTAATAACAGAGTGGGATCATCATCCCCCTAGCATTATTACTTTGTTGTTTTTCACTTAGGTAAATGTAGTAATAGTTTTTAAATTCTTAGCTTTCTCCACTGACCTCCAAGTTTGACAAAAAGATTGATTTTGGGATGGTGGAAAATTAAAATTTCTAGTATTTGAAAGTAAAATGTATTTTTAAATGTCATCTAACTTAAATTGTTTTTTTTTTTTTTTAAATGATATCCAAGGCATATAAAACTAGAGGTCATACATCGGCTGAACAGAGCAACTCAGGCGGAGCGTGAGGGCAGCAGGTGCTGCCCCTGGGGCCACCTGGACTGAGAGAATTCTGCCACAGCTGCCGGTGACACACACGGAGTAGCGACTGCCCCATCAGTCACAGTGGCAGAAGCATTCATCTCCTCAGAATTCTAAACACAGTGGGTTAAGGGATTGTAAGATTTATTGATGTTTAAGGAACCTGGGAAGTTGTTTTTAAATTATCTTTATCTTATAGCAAGGAGTCTGGATGTTTGGGATCCTGAGAGTCCATCAGCCACAGGAATAACACTCCTCCATTTGGCTAATGACAAAACATGTGTTTAAAGTACTGCAACCATATTTGACTATTATACATATTACATTATATATTTTACGTTAGTTATGAACAATTTCATGCCATGCTCAACTAATTTGTGCAAGGTTTTTTCTCTGTAATATTATTTGAACTATAATAATCAAGGACCATTTATAGGTCAACATTTTCATGTGCTTACCCACTGATTTTCTTTTCCACACCTAGAACTTATTTTGTCCTTATGTCTCCCAACCTATGTCAGAGTAATAAATCAGGGGCTTAATTCAATATATATACAATATTAAATGACATATATCAAACACTGTCTTCAACATACTAGGGTACAGGTTTCAAGTACATCTGTGGAAATAGTAGAAACACAAGAACAATACAGCAGTTCAGAGACTATAACACAATGTTTAAGTGCATATGTTTATTTTTATCAAGTCTTTTGTTTCTTAAATCTGATATGTGGATGAATGTGCATTACATCATCAAACTGTCATATTTGTTATTGTTTAGATGTCTACATGGCTTGTGCACATCAAGTACTTAGTGTACTTGGTATTTCATTATTAAGTACTATATTTGATCAATTATATTATGCTTGAGGCTCCATTTAAGTTGGTGGTGACATTAAAAAAGCTGGCTCAGTGGGATCACGCAGCATTCAACTTCATCATTGCATGAAACATAAAAGCTGCTCATAGTTCATACATGGCACCATCCCAGAAGGCCAAGCTTATGCCATAGAAAATAAAATGACCTTGGTAAATGGAAACATATTTGAAAATGCAGAATGATATTCAATTAAAAATTAGAATAAAATAGGCTGTACAATCAAAAGCTAAGGAGTGACTTGAGGTATAGGGGAAATTTTCAAGACTAGAAGTTTCTCTAGTTGCAAATCTAGACTGATCAAAAGGTAAGTCTAGAAGAATCAGTAAAATAGAGTTGCAGGTGATATACACAGAGCAGAATAAAGAAGAATGTACATTCTAGAAGAAGATTTTCCTTTTTTTATAGTGGGGTCAAGTTTAAATAAATGATACCACTTAATAGCCTTGGACAATACTATTTCAAAACAATATTTCTTTTCATATAGAGAGTCAGGAAAACACTGACATCATAAAATTGTTTTTATGATGTCAGTGTTTTCCTTCCTAGACTGCCCGAGCTTTGTCTACAGCCTGCCTTAACTTAATTTCCATCTGCTTAGACCAATCCCAGAAACCTCTTCTACAGCATACTTTATGACAAGGGCCATGTGGCAAAATTAGACAACATCAGAAGCATGTTACAATGTTTACAATTCTGGGAGACTTGTGAGAGGTTTGGTTAGTATTTAATATAGGTTACAAAAAATTCTTAGAGCGGTCATATGGCGGTGCCGGGTGGGGGACTGATTCATGAGCAATTATTCCATTGTGTAGAATACAGTGTTTACCAAAGATTTGAAATAAACATTGGTTCATCTTTAGCAAGATTTTTAAAAATTAAATATACAAAACAAAATAGAGCTCTCTTCATGGGCCAGTAGAGAAGTTAGAATAAGAACTTTTCTACTTAGAAATGACCTTTGGTTTGAACAGTTTGTAAATGCTAAATGGCTTAGGAAAAAAATGTACTAGCAATGATATTTTTTTTCCCCACATATCATAATGGAAATAATTGGCTGCTGGGTCTGCTTCTCAGTTTCAGCTGTACTTGTTCAAAGACCTGAAGCTCCAGGGTTTGGTGTAAAGATGGCATGCTTGCAAGAAAGAAAACATGGTAACTCCATGTCTGAAAGAACTGTGCTGGAAAGGACTAATCGCTTCTGCTTAAAATAGTAATAAGAGCAAGGCTTAACATGCAGACATTCCCTGCTTTAGAGCTGTTTGGTCACAGTGGAGCAAGAATCACACCATTTACCATTCTACAGAGTTAGATTAGAATGCTCTGGTTGCAAAGCAATGTCTGCTAGGGGGAACTTGGGCTCATCATTCCTTGCCTGCACCCATCTCTGCTCTCAGATGTCCCCACCGATATCAGGGTTGCATCAGGTAGACCTGTTTCCATGTACACATTTGGCCTGGAAGGTTCTGGGATTGGACTAGAAATGTTACTAGTTGGCCCATCAGAAAATGAACTCCATCCTGCTCAAACACATTAATCTCCCTGATATAGTACTTAGGTCTTTCCAACCCATGAGCTAAAAATTGTGGTAGCTTTTGAGATTGATAATCTAAGGAATTTAAGAGATTCAACACAAACCGCTTTTCAGCCCTGGGTGCAGATGAATGAACCAATAAGTGCATTTCCACTATGTGGGCTGGTGTGTGTTTACACACATGCGACCTCAGCTTTAAAAATGCTGCAATTAGTTTGCATTGCTGGTGAACTAGATTTTTTACTCCTATTGTAATGAAACTTTGATACTTATAAAGTGGTTATTAGTATTTGATTTTGTTATGAAATTAAAATACTTATCTTGTATTCCATTTAAGCATATCACTGATTTGTTTTCTTTTTCTTTTTTTCCTTCCTTTTTTAAAAAAAGACCTGTACCTAATGTGAAATAATAGATGAGGAATACTGTAACTATTTGGCCTAAGAATTTTGCTTATAACCTTATAACATGAAGTCATTAAATGTTCATTATTCTGTGTTCTTAAGCAAACTCTCAATTAAAATTAAATTAAGACTCTGATAAAATAGGAAAGAATAAGTAAAAATTCTGAGTACGTTACAAATAGCAAGAATCATTATTTGTTGTCATTTTAATTGTTCATACTTGGATAAACACTAGTCTTGATGAAAACATATTTTTAAAAAACATTTTTGTAGAGAATTTCAAACATTGACATAAGCAGACAGGTCTTTAACAGATGCTCGTTATATCATTATATCACCTTCCTATACACCTATCTATCCTAATAAGTCCACTTTACCCCCATCCTTAATTCCACCATTTCATAATGTTTTGAAACAAACCTCAAAGTTCATATCTGTGTGTTCTCATTATGGATATTTACATTTTCAAGACTGTTTTACCCTAATTATTCCTTATCATTGAAGATCCCAAAACATATTTCTTTGTGTTGTTCATGGTCACCATCTCTATTTTGTGTAGAAATGATGCCCCTGATGGGCATTGACTTTATACTAGAAGTGAGAAATTGCTGACAAATTTTTCAAAATAGCTTTTAACAGAGGTACAGAATAGCAATGCGGTCTACTTTAAGCACAGAACCAAATTTTCCTTCACGCAGCGAATAAGTGAGAAGAAAAAAGTGGCATCTTTCCAGATTTTTAGTACTTACTCAAATGTGTGTATCTTGAATAATTCACTACTTCCTGGTGTATCGTCTTTTTCCTAACATCTCTAGGCTCCTTATTTATAACTACTTTGCATGTTGCCTTGTATTCATTCACGTACCCATTCACTGAAATTAAATGTCTATTTTTTGCTTGGTATCTATGGTGTACTCAGTCCGTTCCTTCCAGGAGCACAGGTTAGTGAGCTGAGTCCCAAATAGACAACTACTCTGCTACAACTGTGCAGCTGTAGTGAAGATGGTCTATGCCAAGAAGAAAATAGAGGAGATGTTCTAGGCAGAGGGAAGACATATTCAAACAAAGAAACGTGTAGAAGGTATTGTTCTAACATAATGAAGATTTTGTGTGGTTTGCTCTTAGCATTTATGATGATGAAAAGATAAGTGATAAATGTTAGAAAAGACATTTTCAAGCCAAAATCTAGAAGATCTTATGTGTCAAGACAAAGTATAGACTTCATCTTGGAAGCAGTGAGGAATCTTGAAGGTTCTTATATTTGGAATAACCTTTAAATTACTTTTGTGAAAATGAATATCAGGAAGTATTTCTAAAGATGGACTGAGGAGAAATATGGAGACTTAGACCAACTAGGAAGCTATTGCAGTAGTTCAAGACATTTTCAATGGTCGATGAATGAATACAGTGGCACCATGAGATGACTAAGAGGGAATCTGAGAAGTAGTTTAGAAATAGAATTAGAACATGGATAACTAAGCATGTTTTTGTATTTATTATTTTTATTGACACAATCATGCATATTTATGGGGGTACACTGCCATACTTTGATTCATGTGTTTGTATGTACCCACAGCTCAGGGGAAAAGAATAAAGTAGATAGTACAGTAATCTATATTGAGGTAGATGACTGAAGTGGATAATTACACTGAGTAACAGTGTCCAGGGAGAGACAGAGAAGAAAAAAAGAAGTCAAAAGATGAGAGAGAAAAGCAAGAGTGTCAGTTTTTTCAGATTTATATTTTTTCACTAGTGTCCACAAAATAAATGAGTCTTCTCCATTTGAATTTGTCCTGTGTTTTAAATGGTCAAATAGACCTGTCTTTAAATCTTACCTTGAAAACACCTGATTACAATACAAGAGATTGGCTGTGCTTCTCAAATACTGTTTATATATTTATGATAAGGTTATAAATGTATATAAATATATAACAAAATTTCTCAAGATGGCAACAACTATATAACTGCCTTAGGCCAAAAGCTACAAAGCAGCTTTCCATGATTCTCTATGCTTGTCATCTATTCAATTTCTCCTTTATCCAGGTGATGCTTCAGGGTGAAAACTCAAAGGTTTAATATTTTAAATTTTTTTGTTGTTGTTGACTATGGTTATATATTTCACGAAAGGACCAAGAATGGGAATAGTAAATATTTGTAAAGAAATATCTAAGATCTATAGCAAGAGCTAGAATCGTTTCTAATGGGTTTTAGGGAGTATAATTACTTTATTTGGGATGATTAAAGGAAGACAGAACTTAGAATATTGCAAGTATAACAGGAGACTTCAGACATAATGCAAAATAGAGTCCAACATTTGGATGTACCAATGAAGAGTAAGATGAGTTCTCAAAGATTGGCAAGTAGAACATATAAATTGCTGGTTAACTCAGAGCAGTTGGCACAGAGTAATGACAGGCCGTGGGGACCATTCTCACAATACTCTTGCCTTCTGGAATTCTCTGATAAGGAAAAACCTAGTATACTGGCAAGCACTCCTCACCACCTTCAAAACTTGGCTGAAAAGTAGTGCTAAACTGAGACCTGGGAAGCTGTTGGATGCTTCCTATTGCAGTCCTGTCCCTCTCTGCCTGCCTTCCTCTCTACTCCACGATATTTCACCCTTATGCAGAAACTCAATATTCCTGCACATATTGAAGAGTGCCTAGTCAATGACTTAGTGTTTGACTAATTTCCTTAATAATTAATCCGCCCTTGCAGAATAGTAGAAAGTGGTCACAGGTGCATGCTTGAATGGCCATTTCATCCTCTGTGGTAAGAGATGGAAATATGAGAAGACATATATATTTTATTTTTTTTCCAGAAATAGGAATTTGGTTTGATAACTAGACAAAGTATCACAAGTTAATACAGTTAGTTAGATTGTCAATGAATGTCATAACATTGAGTGCCAGGTTTTTGATCTGGAGTAACCTTGAATATCTATGAATAAGATCAGGATTAGTTTCAGACACCAAAAGGAGACTAAACTTGAGTGAAGGTGGACCAGGTATGGCACTGTATAAATTATTCTGTAATGTAGTCAAAGAAGTAAAATAAATAGAACTTTAAAGTATCCAGTAAGTGCATTTGTGGAAGACCTCCCACTTAATTTATAATATCATTTGTCTGTTTTCTCAGCACATATGTCAAATTTCTCCTCTTTGTGAGGAATTAATTTAGACCAGAGTTCCTTAAACATTAGCATGCATCTAAATTTCTTGGAGAGCTCATTAAAGCAGATTTCTGGATCTCACCTCCATAATCAGTTGGAGATGAGTCACCCTTCTGAGTCAGTAGATCTGGAGTGGAGTCCAAGAACTTGTATTTCTAATAAGTCCTTGGATGATGCTCGTGCTGCTAGCATAGAGATCACAATTTGAGGACCATTAAGGACTAAATTTCTTTGTGATGTTAAGCAATTTTTAAGCTTAATGATTCCTGGAAAGGTTGCACTACCAGAATTTAATATTAAAATCACAATATTTAACTGGAAGAGATTTCACAAATGTAAAATATTAAAATTTGTGTCTTTGAAAATTATTTGTATCTTTTAACATCTCCTACAAAACTTTCACATGCTCATGCGTTATGTACATGTTTGTGTCTATATATATATATGTGAGTATGTATATATATATATGATGAATTATAGTTGATTGAACTCAATAGTTAAAGATGGCTAATGATTTCTCTTTCTGCATGCACACACACACACACACACACACACAAATTTCCTAAGCCCTATATTTGACTGAGTTTATTTTAGAAAATATGCTTCCTTCATCTTTAAACTTAGAAATAGTTTCTCACTTAAAAGCCTCCCTCTTCAACTTGTGCAAAGTTGATTTTTCTGCCTAATCTCAATTTATAGGTTTACTTTTTCATCCATAAAATGATGTGCATATTAGAAGTTGAGAAGGATCATCTCTGCACCAGTTTGTCCTTCTGAGTTAAATGTTACTTGCCACTATACTAATGCTTATCTATCTATCTATTTATTTTGGTACTAGGGATTGAACCCAGGGGTGCTTTACCACTGAGCCACATTCCCAGCCCTATTTTGTATTTTATTTAGAGACAGGGTCTCACTGAGTTGCTTAGGGACTCAATAACTTGCTGAAACTGGTCTAGAACTTGTGATCCTTCTGCCTTAGCTGCCCAGGCCACTGGGATTACAGGCATGCACTACCATACCTGGTTTGCATATTGTTTTAAATAAGTGATATTTAAGATTAAATTAGAATTGTGTATTTATATCATTGATTTTTTTTGGGGGGGGGATTACTGGGGATTGAACTCAGGGGCACTCTATCACTGAGCCACATCCCCAGCCCTATTTTGTGTTTTATTTAGAGACAGGGTCTCATTGAGTTCCTTAGCACATCACCATTGTGTGAGGCTGGTTGGCTTTGAACTCTTGATCTTCCTGCCTAAGCCTCCTGACCTGCTGGGATTATAAGCGTGCACTACCACACCCAGCATATCATAGATTATTAAAATGAAATGTAACTTGCCATCTGAGAATATAAACTCTTTTCCTCTGGTTTTACCATATTTAGTAACAAGGGGGCTTATTTGCTTAACTCACAAATCTGTACTTCATCAGTTCAGTCTGACTGCCTTACAGGAGGAAAGACGTCATCACATACCACAGACTTCAAGTGTAAGCTCTCATTTTTTAGAAAATTCTAGCAAAAAAAGATGCAAAAATATAAAAATAATTAAAGTGATAAAATATTATTAACTAATGTTGAGCAGAAGACAATGAGGCACTTTTCACAAGAATCTCTTTTTCATAAACAACAACAGGATCAACCATTCTAGTCATTTGCTAGTCGGCCCCTTACTTCTTGCATCAATGTCATATAATCACAGTAAAGGAATAGTGGGTAATTGTGTTGATACTAATCTAAGATTTTCCATGCTATAATTCTACTTTTAAAACATGCCATTGGTTTATGTCTTCTGTTAAGATTGATTTTAAATAAATAATAAATTACAAGACGTACTTGAATACATCTTGCTATTTAGAGCTGGGCCAAAACTGAAATAAAAATTGAAAGATAATAATAATTAGTAATTGTGTGCTTTGTTAAATATAGAGAAAAAGTATCAGCCATTCATAAGTTCAAGAGAATTTTCTTTTCATAAAGTAGACTACATGGATGAGTACTAATCTATTGAGACCAAGTCTTAAATTTTAACTTTACTACCATTAATTGTCCATTCAAAAATATCTGCCATACAGAAAAGGAGATCTGTGATAGGGATAGCTGTCTCCATCTAAGTACAGCAGTATTAATAGGTAATATTTACTGTTTATAATGCACAAGGTGTTTTAAATGTATTATCTTAATTGATCCTTATAGAAATTGTATTGTCTCTGTGCTACTAACATTTTCATTCACCCAATGAAGACAATGAGGCTTAAAATTTAATGGTCTCTCAAAAGAAGCAGCTACTAATGGTAGAATCAGAACATGAATTGAAACAATTCAAAATCCATACTTAAAAAAAAGAGAAGTTTTTAAACTGACTTATCTTTTATTGGATTGACTATGGTTCAAAACAAATTACACACCCATTTGTGCCTTAACCACAAGATCTTTTCAGACCTGATATCTTCATATATTAGAATAGTAAATCATATTTATCTTTCTAGTTGTGATGGGTTGAATCTGAAATGTCCCCCAAAAGCTCATGTGTTGAAGGTTTTTTTCCTAAGGCACCAGTGTGAGGTGGGACCTTTGAAAGGTGATTGGATCATGGGGCTTCTGACCTCATCAATGGCTTGATCAATGGATTCATAACTGAACAGGCTTTGGGAAGACTTTAGAAACTGTGAAGGTGGGACCCAGTTGGAGGAAGTGGGTTACTGGGGGCTGCCTTTGAAGGATACGTCTTATTCCTTAACCTTCCCCACCTGTCTCTGTCTCTCTGCCTTTCTCTGCTTCCTATCAGGAGATGAGCAGCTTTGATCCACCAAATAAATGCCCCCCACCATGATGTCCTGCCTCACTTCAAGCCCAGAAATAATGGTGCCAAGTGATCATGAACTGAAACCTCTGAAAGTGTGAGTCAAAATAAAAAATTTTCTTCTTTTAACTTGATTTTCTCAGGTGTTTGTCACAGCAATATTAAGCTAACACATCACCTTACTAAAATTAATTTGAGGCACTTAAAATATGAAAGATAGATATGGTTCCTAGCAGTGTTCTGCATAAACTAAATGATTAATAAAAAGTTAAGATAGGGAAAAAGAGAGGGACATGCTTGAGTGGTATGTTTGTGTCTGGAAAGAATAAACTGCAGAAAACTACATTAAGATAGTGCATTCTCTCCAGTGTTTCTAATATTATATCTCACCTTTCCTTGTCTTCAGAACTATAAGTCCATCTCAGGTCTGGTCCTCTTACCTCTCTGAATTTCTCCTTCTCCTTATCTACTTTTTCCTTGTATAAACAAATTAATTAATTACTACATACTTATGGTCTCTTTGACTTTGCAAAGAATCAATGCAAATCAAACATTATAAAAGGATAAATGGACAGGTTTTCTTTAGTTTAACACAAGAAACAATGTGACAAATATCTATTTTCCCTCTACCTGTCAAACAAAAGCACACATATTTCCTTAAATATTTCTTCCTTACACATTCCTTAAAACATTTCCATATTTAAATGTTTTATTTAATTTAATACTTTCTCATGCATTTCCTAGAGCCAGAAATAAAAATACCTCTTTGAAATTCAATGTCTGCCTTTAAAAAGTTTGTAGTAGGTACTAACACATAGTAAATGATCATCAAAATAAAAAATAAAAATTACAATAGGAGCCATATGTGCAAAAAATACCAAGAAGACTCAGAAGGGAGAAAAACATAGCCAGGTGGAAATTTACACCTTTACTTACTATCTGACAATGGCTTAGCTTTGAAGACTGTTTTTCCCAGAAAATAAGTCAAAGATAATGAAAAGCAAAAAAAAGACAGTTTAGGAATAACTGATCTACTTTAATTTTAAGCAAGACGTTTACCCTGTACAATATTCTAACATCCTCCTTCTTCTTACCTGAAATTAAGAAAAGCAAATACTAGTCTAACAAAAGCAGTATTCTTCTCAGCTGTGTCATTTACCAATATTGCCAATAGTGGCATATAAAAATAGACATCCTTAGATCCAATATTGCAAAAATTGGAAGATGAGAAACTTTAAAAAATGGCTGCCATGAAACAAATGCTTATCAAATGCTTCAGTCTAAAGATGCTAATACCATTGGCAATTTTGATAGCAGTGCCATCTCTTAGTAATGCTGTTATGAATTTGCTCATTCACAAGTCCATGTATAATTGCAATACTAACGATTAATTTGCCTCTGTGCCATAGTCTTTGCATACCTTCTAAGACTTTTAAAACAGATGTTCCTTAATTCTTCATTTTCCTGGTTGTGTGCCTTAAAATACTATCAAGTAGCATCATTGAATATTAGCACTGTATCACTATAGTAAAAAGAAAAAAAACAGGCTTACAATCATTTAAAAATATTATATCTAAAATTTAAAAGTTGTCAAGGTGAAAATTAATACTGTATATGCATTTTAAAGTCAATCTTAACGATGGATGTTAGATATTAAAAATGTTGCTCTGAGAGAATGATTCTGACAATGTGATTTTTTTTCATTCGTTTAATAGAGTAAATCTTGTCACAATTTCTGGCTTCTGAAATCAGTAAGGGAGGGAAAGATTATGATTTTTTTCTTTACTGGCAATTAACTGAATGTATAATTTTGAATAATCATTTGTAATTATTTCTTGGACATGGTCCCCCCATACCTTTCATCCAATTCCAAAAACCTAGCATATGGGTTCTGCTTTGAAGTCAGGTTAGAAGTAGAAGTGTTTATAATATGGGGGTTGGCAACCATTCCACTTTCAAAAGGACCAGAACTGCACTGTGCCATGCAGATGTCAACTAAACAAAATCCTCTCCTCCTAAATTCAGTAGCACACCATTCTACAGAAGCGGCAGCAGTCACCTTTTGCCAAAACCTTTCTGCAATGGTCAAGATAGAAAATAAGATAAGAAAGTCACTAAAATGTGATTTACTGTCCATGTTGGAGACTCACTGATTTCATAACAACCAGAACTATAGCAACGCTGAGCTATTATAAACACGATCTCTTGGATCAATCAGACTTGGATTTTTATCTCTTTCCACCACCACTTATGCAGGGGTAGTTTTGAGTAGGTCACAGAATTATCTGAACTTTAGCATCATAATCTGTACATGGAATCAGCAAAGTTTTCTATAAAGGATTAGGTAGTAAATATTTTAGGCTTGCAGGCCAAAGGGGCTCTGTTGCAACTACTCAGTTTTTTGTGGAGCAAAGTTAGCCACAGGTAATATGTAAACAAATGAATACATTGTCTCCTAATAAAACTTAATTTGTGGATGTTGTAATTTGACTTTCATGTAATTTTAATGTCACAAAATGTTTTTCTTCCTTTGATTTAGTTTCAACCACTTAAAAGTGTGAAAACCATTTTTAGTACATGTAACATTAAAAAAAAGTTGTCAGTTCAGAACTACGGACAATAGCTTGCCAAATACTGATCTATGAAATGGTCACAATAATATGACCATTATATAATATACATATCATAGTCACATTAATATGACCACTCTTAAGGAGTTTTGATGAAGGACAAAAGAGATGATGCAACTAAAGTTATTAGCATTATTTTAGCCTTTGTGATTGTTATGCAGGTAAGTGTGGTTTTAGGAAGTCAATACCTATTTTTCAGTTGTGTTGTTTTTCAGAACACTTTTGCATACCATTTGGGGAAATGACTTGAGACTGCATTCTACCCTTCTTGCTGAGAACTTGGCAGCATGAGGCAGTAGCAAAGAGAAGTACAGATGCAGGAGAAATCAAACGACTTAGCTTTGTAGTCAGCCCCTTGGTGCCCAAGGATTTAGGTAATTCAAGGTTTCAAACAGGCCAGCACAATGCTGAAGGAAATCCAATTTAGTGGGTTGAGCAAGGCAGCAGGGGTCATTCACATCAAGAGATGTTCAAGTCGGTAAGTCATCAATACAAAGTATCCTTGTGTGAATACATTCAGAATTAGTCAAGTGAGCAGAGACTTTCAGCAAGGATTCAATACACTGGGGATCTGACATGCCAAGCTGGAGAATACAGTATCAAATATAAAGAGCAGAGATTGACATTGTTGGCTGTGACTTGGTGCATGTTTGAATTTCTAGACCTCTATAGAGCATCCTAACTGCCAAATTTATAGCAGTCATACTTATTCCACTCAGGGAGAACACTGGTCTTGATTAGACGAAGACAAACAGTAGAGATCTAACACTAAACATGTAGGCCAAGAACTGCTTTGTTATTTGCACATATAATATGCCATTTAATCTCTATTCAATAGTCCACAGTATGTACTACTCCGGTTTTATAAAATAGTATATTTAGAGCTTCATATGGTCTATCTGGAGACAAAGCCCATTCTCTCTTATATAAGGGGAGATAAAATTTTTCACCTTAATATCCCTATTTTCTCTCTGTTGATAAGTTAGCAAAAAGGTGGTTAGTAAGACTCAGTTGAAGAATCCAAGGTCTATAGGATAAAGGTAGTGCTAGTGTTCAGACTCATTTGGATTTTCACATTTCCTTCCCTTCCTCCTTTCTTCCTTTTCTTCTTTTCCCTCCCTCCTCCTCCCCCTACCATCTTTTGTTCTCTCTCTTTCTTCCTTCCCCTCCCTTCCTTCCTTTCTACCTTCTTGATACTAGGCATTGAAGCCAGGGATGCTCTATCACTCAGTTACATCCACAGCTCTTTTCACTTTTTATTTTAAGACAGGGTCTTGCAAACTTGCCCTGGCTGGCCTGAAATTTTCAATCCCTCTGCTTCAGCCTCCTGAGTCACTAGGATTACAAGCATGCATCACCATGCTTGGCTGATTTTCACATATTCTAACAAGTCATTTCCCTGGTTAGGAAAATTCCATCACTGTATAGTCCATGGGTATTACCATCTCCAATGTTCTCTATAAATATGTAACAAATTACAGTCAAAGGTAGCTTTACCAGGAAGCTTATGAAGCATGAATAGAAGCCTTCTCCATGGTGTAGTGGAGAAGTGCTGGGAATGTGGCATGATATGCAGTTTGGGTATTACACTCTGTCTACTGATAGTGACACAGGGACTTAGGACTGGCCTATAGGCCACTGATTTTACCTCCAACTGTAAGATCCATGCCAGATAGATATCATCATTCACCTGAATCCTAATTTTGACCTAAAGAAGAAAAAACTGATTCAGAGGCTGCTTCCTATCTTCCTGCCCAGAGGCTATTTAGACTAAGCTCTTGATTCACTTCATGCTGTCCACACTGATGGCCCAATAAGGGCTGGTCTGGAGAGGTCCAGGGAGGATATGGTCAAACTAGACCAGTTGCTCTTGTGGCAGTTCTCAGTTCAATTATTGAATCAATAATTTTTAAAAGGACATTCAAGTTTCCATCCAGCATGTTAGAAGAGACATTGAATATTATCT
Organism: Geosciurus inauris; assembly: GCA_004024805.1. NCBI lineage: Eukaryota > Metazoa > Chordata > Mammalia > Rodentia > Sciuridae > Geosciurus > Geosciurus inauris. Next base: position 20,948 of record PVHX01005004.1, on the reverse strand, counting down.
TTCTATTCTCTTTTTGGAAAATTATATTACAAAGTTATGGGAAGAGGACTTCAGGGTATGCACCCAAAATAGTAGGAAGTAAAGTTATTGATTGGTATGTCAGTTTTTAATGAATAACCATGATGTTATATTTCAGCATTTTGTAATATTTGTGGCACTTATTGGTTTAAATTCTTTTAACTTGATGAGATTTATTTTCTTCTTCTTAACAAATATGCACTTTTATTTTTTTATTTTTATATATACTTTCATAATCTTTTCCTTAGAGGGTAGGCCTCCAAATCAAATATGCCTTAGACACCACAAAACTGGAATCAGTGAGTCCAAGATTGGGACCTCTCTTTTGGCTTGCAGTGGTGTCTGGTCTAATCCTGCTTCTTTAATAGAGAACTGGGGAAATCACATCATCTCTATTGAAAACTCTGCTTGTCAGTTTTTCTGCCATAAAGCTTCCTCACTCTCTGTGTTGCTAGTGATGTATATATCCTTGTTACTTATCCACGTATTCCCTGTCTTGTTCAGAAATGAGTTGGAAATGTGCGAGGTCAAGCTTGTGTATGGAGAACATTTTATTCACTGTGGACACAGTACCATATCTCTCCATAGCTCATTTACAAATTATTATATGTGGATGATAATATTTGCTATTCCATAGAATTATATTTAGCATTACATGAAATGATGCAAATAAAAGGCTTAGAATAGTTTCTGGCTTGCGGGAATTTCATAGTAAAATCATAGCTGATATTGTGCTTGTGAGCATTGATTTTGTTGAACAGATAATGAAAGCAGGAACTGGTTTCTCATTCTTTGAATATTTATACTGCTGACCAAGTCTTCATCACTGGAGATAAGTTGATAGAAGGAAACAAAAGAAATAAAAATAAGTTGCAGTTGTGTTTGAGAAGAGAGCAATGTATTCAGAGTGATGGTGACACTAGAGTGGTCCCTCAACTGACTCTGAAGGCAACTCCACCTTCCACGGAGGCACTCAATACATTCCACACAGTAACAACTTCAGGAAAGGTGGACCTTTCAAGAAGACTACTTGGACAGCGGACCACAAGCATGATTCTATACACAGATGTCTAAGTTTCGCAGCCTTCATAGGGTAAATCAGACTATAACTCACACGGCCTCATTGCTTCTGCTCAGTGCCCTTGACTAAAAGGTGGCAGAGATTGGTACTCATTCTTCCAGCTGCATCTGAACGCACAAAACACAATTAAGACTGGCAGCTGGACATGCGTCTTACAAGAATAAATTCAAGTGATTTTGAATTCCTGGAATGAAAACTATTTTATAAATTCAAGGCAGTCTTATATCTAACTTCTTTATTAGAACTAGGCTTGAAATATAAAAGAACAAAGAATCACTTCATAGTTAATTAAATTGTATTTTGTTTAAAATTATGTCTGAATTCATAGTTAATGATAAAATTAAAATCAAATTTTTCACATGGTTGAATAAAATACTGTTAGTGGCATTAATACAGAATTAAAAAATGTATTATTTGTTTGAATGCTTTTTTCCTGTAGTATATTACTAGTAATTAAAATGTATTTTAGTATATCTAATTAGTATACTCTCATTTTTAGAAGTTACATATCTTATAGCAGATATATCATTTATCACATATTTTCTTTAAAAAATTAAAAAATGGACAGAGACATAGCTTTTATAGTTTTAATGACATAATTGTTCACATCACAAAACATCAACAAAGAATTCCAAACCTGAAGTACACTGAAAACATTCAACTCATTGGGCATTTTTATCTTCCTTTTTATAAAGAACAATTCAATTTCCAAACAAAGAAATAATTGTTTCTTTGAAATGCAGAGTAATTTAGAATTACATTACACCATTTAAATAGTTTTCATTTTTTCTTCCTTATATAGTTTGCATTTGGTATTCATAATTAGGTCCCTTAACATCAATGAGGGAAACTATCCTCTGTAAGGTAATTTTCTAAATTAAATAAATCTGATATTTTCAAACCATGTTAGGACTCATGGGATCTTCAGGTGATTCTTATATAACTAAATTATAAGAAACTTGTACTATGATAACTGACAGATTAGAGCAGGTACCTACCATGGTTTCTTTCTTTGGTATTTTATTTTATTTATTTTATTGTAAAATATATCTACATTATGTCACTTACCTTATTGACCTTGTTTCAATTGTTGGAACAGGCATAATCTTCTAAGAGATAAATTCAAATTATTTTAACGTATCTCAAAACCATGTTCCATTACACATGGTAGTTTCTCAGACTGGATTTGTTATTTACAAACTGCTTTTTTTAAAATCATACCTACATAAGAACAAAGAGAAATCAAAAGGATTTTGGAAGAAATGACCCTGTTTTGGCAAGAGTAGATGTGCTGAGTGCCTTGAAATATGTAGAAAAAAATGTTTATTTGGAACCTTTCTACCGGAGTTAAAAGTGGAGATCCTGTCAGAGCAGTTACTCCAAGTTTAGTTGTGGGTACTGTATACCCTGGAGAATTCTGAGAAGCATATCTTTTCTCAATGTTAATAACATTCTCAGAGAGCTCAGGTTGACCCAGAGCCCCATGCTGAATCCCCAATCCTGCAGGCCAGCAGGAGGCAGGAGGCAGGAGACAGAGGGCATTGGGGAGTAAATGGAACTATGTTGAACTGGTCATGGGGCAGTAATCCTTAGCACTGCAACCAGGATTTGATGTGCTCAGCTCACAAAACTGCCAGTTTCCTCTAGCCTCCCTAACCAGATTTTCCCAGTTTCTGTGACTCCCTTTGACCTCAATTTCTTCTTCACATTCCCATTTTTCTGCACTTTTACAGTCTCATTTCCTAAGTAGGCTCAGGCCTGACCTCACTGATACTCCATGCCGTCCAGGCACTATGTTCTATACCCTTTATAGAAATCACTGCCAGGCCCCCACAAGACACATGAACCAGGTGCCCAGCATTTGCATCACCATAAGTAATTTTCTGGGTTGGAATTTGAATTGCTAGACTCCAGTTGGCAAATCAGATTCCATGAAAATGGACGAGGTTAAGCCTTGGTTCCACTTGACCTTCTATATGCTGCAATTTAATTCTTAGGCATTGACTAAACCAGGCTCAGCTGTCAATTTTATAACACAGTTGGCCAATCCCTTGCCTTGTTTCTTACTAAGATTGCAGCAAATCTGAGTCATGTCTATGTAAGTTGAACATGTGAACCATATTGATCACGTAAAGCTTGATCTTGGCAAATGCTTTGCCTCTCTTCACTCTTTCTCTGAAGCCTATGAGAAGATAAAAAATTGATCTCAAAACTCTTTCTAAGCCTAACATAGTCTTATAACTCTTCTTAACTGCTACAGCAAACTACCACCAATAAATCAGAAGGGAAAAAAAATTAAACCTTAAAAACCTATTTTCCACATGAAGAAACTTTTATCCAAAGGGCTGTTTAAAGAGCTTGTAGACCCTTCTTATAGAGTCTTGAAAATGCTATGGGGATTAGGGAAGATAGAAAGGGACAGGAACAGACTTTTAATAAAGTGATGTAATTTAAGGCAATTCAGTGATCAAAAGACTTACAGTGTTAATCAGAATATCAATCCTCTTTTAAGAAAATTAAGGGTGATTCCCGTCTCTGAGCTTGAGAATAACGAGGTGGAGAGATACTGTCAGATAATGAGAGATAGAGACTGGCCAAAAAGGATATCTTGTCCCTTAATTCCCTATTAAATATTATGCTAAGTAATATGAATCTATCACTAGTACTGCTTCCAGTTCTGGCCTGGTTTGGGATTAGTTCTTGCCCCCATTAGTTCTGAGCCTGGGGCTCATGCTGTTCTCACAGTATTGGAATGCAAGACAGAGAAGTGCTTAGGCTTTGCAGCTGTCTGGATGCCAAGTGTGATCTGTGTGGTCAGCAGGAGCTCCTTCTGAAGTATGAAGGCTTCTAGAGTTCTTCTATGACCTTCATTTGGCAGATGTTGTAGACTTTGGTGATTTTTCAGTCAACTCTCTTAATTGATATTACTGAGGATCGTTACTGTCTAATATTAATGAAAATATAACATTAAGCAAACTTAAACTTTTAAATAATGGAGAGAGCTTATAAGTTTGTGTAATACCATCCTTTTTTTTATATGCTAAGTCTTGAAAACTACTTTGCTTACAATCAAAACTCAGTTTGTAACCCCTTTGAATTCGATAAGGGGAGAGCATACATGATAGAGACCTCAGGGCTCATTTAGATTATATGAAGATGTCCTCAAACAAATGTATTTCCTTGTAGCTCTTTAACCTTTCAGGACCCTTCAATCTTACTTTGCTTCCTCCTCCTTAAAAATCATAATAATTCATTTTAAGCAAAGTCCCTAAGCTAAATCAGAAGCTCTGCACTCTGTACTAGTCTATGGTTCAGTTTAGAATATCAGGACTTCGGGGACAAGGCTGATGGCCCAAGTTATGGAGGGGTGCCAGGTGCTAGTGGCATGCAAGATGGCTAGCTGAAGGAAGAGAGGGCATCTCACCAAGTGATGGGTCAAAAAAGAAAAAAGAAATTTGTGGTTGAAATTTGGCTTGAAGGATACCACATTTCCACCTCTGCAGTAGTTGATATGGCAATGTATTCAAATTTTGTTCTGCATTTGAGTTTTGGTTCCTATTATTGTTAGCTATGAACCAATGCCTTATTTCCCTGAGTTGCAGGAAGGCAATTGGCACTACTGTCTTTCTGCTTGTTTGTAAAGTGTTTTTTTGTGTGTGTGTCTGCATGTGTAAAAGCACATTATGATCCATAAAAAATATAAGGCACACTATAACTTTGTCAACAACCACATATAAGATTAGTATGCTATATATTAAAATTAATGATACTATCATAAACATAAAAAATGTAAGAAGCTATGGTTCTTTGATTCTTGTTCTCAGGGAGATAATAACCTGCTTGAAGAAATAAAATTACAATATAACTATACAGAAATGATCTACAAAAATGCAAGAAAATATTATTATTATAAATATAACTGGGATGCTGCATTTATCCATGGGGGTAGAAAGTAAATATTTTCAAACATTTATTTTCATATGACAAAAGCTTCAAAAGCAATGCTTCTTACTCCATAATTAAGCTCAGCTCTTAAAGAACAGTTCTTTTATGCATATCTGTAACCTCCATTCCTAAAGCACATCTACCTATACAAAATACAAAATAGCTTGGGAGGAGACATTGGAGATTGGTTGCCCAGTGATCAGAACTGTGCCTCCTCCATGGTGACAATGGGTCATGGATCAGAGTCTCCTCTCAAGAGTTTTCTCTTCAAGGACCCTGGTTTCAGTTCCTATGGGAAATCTAAGTCCATCCAACCTGTTCTAAATGCTCAGACTTCAAAAGATTGAGTATATGTTTTACTCCTGATCCTTTCCAATTTCTCCTTTATCTCTAAGTAAATTCCTGGATGAAAATATATATATATCAAGCAAAGCAAAAAAATACATCTCCTAAAACCAGCACCTAAACTAAAAGTCTTTGTTGAGATAAAACATTATCATTTCCCTGGTGAGTTATTCATTTTGCATTAGTGTAAACACTGGGATGATATTCTGGTGAAACCTACAAAATTAGGACTTGTTATCCTTACCATGAGAAAAACTGCCAACAACACTTAAATAACTTTTCTTTCAGATAAAAATAAAATTCAGTAGTCTTATTTACCCCAGTAAAGATGTGGGATAAAGATTACCAGGAAAATAGTCTTGGAGGAAGCTGGATTTACAGACTAGCAGATGTTTGGCTGGTTTGCTAAGAAACAATTAAAGCACTACAACAAACTCATACATTTGGAATTTTGCAGCATTTCTTTGAATTTAGTATCATAATGACTAAGACATATATGGAGTAAGAAAGAAAAACAATGTTATGGGGGAGTGAAGCAGTGATCACCTTGCAGCATTAATGACTGCATACATATGAATTTCAGAGACCACCTATTTGGAATGCCAATTTTACCTGAATTGCACTTAGATCTAGGTTTTCTTTAATCAAATCTTCATTTCATTCAGAATAAATCAACTTCAAAAAACGATGGTCTAATACAATCTAGGCTTAAATATAATAATAGTACTTGGATTTTTTGTAAGAAATTTCAAGCACAGGATTTCCATTTGGAAGAGCAATAGTGTTTACCTAGGCCAGACATAAGTCCGTAATTTGGGACTGGCTGTGAATAATGTTCACTATGTCAAAGGCACACATTCTGCTACAGTAAATATGAATGGACAGGGGGCAAAAATCACTGTCCCTAAAAGAAATAGCATTTTCTCTCAGTATGGTGCCATAAAGTAATGCCAAGGTAATGGTTTAGACTGATTCAGCAGGAGGGCTGCCTCTGGTATTAGTTCCTGTAAGTCTGCCTGTGGATGCAACGCCCTGCAGCATGCACATTTTAAATGTGGGAATAACTAGAATAAATTGCCATACAATTTAATATATAGATCTAAATAAAATACTCTGACACTGTGTCCAAAACAGCTCTAAGATCAAAAGACTCTCTGAACATAATTCATAATGCTTAGCAGAATGCTCCTTTTTTTATGACTGCCAAAGGAAGAAGGGTTTATGGGCCCAAAAAGTATTAATAGTTCACTCCTCTCAGATTTCTCACCTACTGTCTTCAAAATTAAAGATTTGTTTTGAAGATTAAATCCATAATTCATTCAGTGAGTAAATAATGCTTAGTATCTCTTTAGTACTTAATTGATACCTCATTCAGTTCTTATGGAGAATTTCCAAGACCACCCAAATGGCCATATTTATAATGTATTTTTTCTTTGTACATTTTGAATGCTGACTTAGGAAAGAGAGCAGGGACATTGACTAACTTCATGCTATTAGTTTTGCTTTGAAACCATTATTACAGCTCCCAAGAGAGGTTTCTTTAAGCAAAATACCACTATATGAAATTAAGGAAGAAATTTATAGTCACTAGTCATGTTACCTAACATGATATTTCTGCAGCTTCTCAATGATCATCAATCTTCTCTTCCTTAGTTACCTCCAGCAAGCCAGAGAGGTAACAACTGCCTGGTTCTGCTTCCCTGTGTTAGGTGAAATAGTTTGTCACTCCTCCTATAAGATATGATTAGAGAGGAACTGAAAACTATCTTTCAGTCTGTCACTACTGTCTGAACCCATAAGGTGTGAGTGTGCATTAATAATCTACCCTAACCAGGCCCTTTGCCATAAAGTAATTTCCAATTAGTTGAGAAAGCACTCCTGAGCAAGGGCATCAAAATGCAGTATATTTTGATAATTGAGAGGATTAAAAAAGATGTTTGAAATCATCAGTTTCTTTGAAGACAGAAATAGATATGGCATCATAATTTGAGTAGCAGGGATATTATGATTTGAACCATGTCCCTTCAAAAAGAAATGTTGAAAAGTCCTAATTCCAGTAACTCTGAATGTGACCTTATTCAAATATGGGGTCTTTACAGAGATAATCAGGTTAAAATAAAATTATTAGGGTAGGCCCTAATCCACTATGAATTGGGTGCTTGGAGAAAGCAGAAACTTGGATACAGAAATAGGCACGCACAGGAAGAGACTGGAGTAGTGCTGTCACTAGCCAGAGCATCAGGGATCCAGGGCCACCTCCAGAAGCCAGGAAGAGGCATGGGAGCATTTCTCCCTCCGGGCTTTGGAAGGACCACAGACCTGCCAACACCACAACCTCTAAAATGGTCTTCCAATAAATTCCTGTTATTTTAAGTCACCCAGATACTGGTATTTTGTTATAGCAGAACTAAACAAACTAATAAAAGGAAGAAAATTACCAGATATGGGGAAAAGTGAAGGGATGCTAACAACTAAAATATTTTTCATATGATTAATTTTTAAAACATCTTCTCTTCCTATTCATTTGTGTAGTACCTCTTCACTGAAGATACTTTAGAAAATATATAAAAATATTTTAAAATTTTAAATACATTTATCAAAGAAAATATTCTTTGGTATATTCACAAATTTTTGTTTGTTCATATGTACATTTTTAACTCTAAAACTGAACAATATACATTATTATACTTTGCCCATAAGTCTTCGTAAACAACAGTTTTAATTCTTAAATAATGGTCTATCATGGGATTGAACTATAGGACAGTTTATTGTTATTAGGGACATTATTTTTCTTCCATTTTGATGTTTTCCTCATATAAAATATGTATAAACATCTTGTCTCCTATTTGGATTAAATAGATAAAAACTGTAGGGCATCTGGAATTTATTGGTCAATAGTTCAATAATATTTGCCCATAGAACATAATAATGTTTATTTTACCATACGATAGCTAGCATTAAGTATTCTTTTTATTATTATAATTAGCACATATTAATTGTATAAATTGATGTTATTCATTGTGATATTTATATATGTGTAAATGCATTGATCATGTCCTTATTAAAATTCATTTTTGTGAATTTGACAAATGTAAAACTTTTCTCAATTTTAACTGGGTGCAGTAGCACATACCTGTAATCCCAGTGGCTTGGGAGGCTAAGACAGGAGGATCACAAGTTTAAAACTAGCCTCAGCAACTTAGTGAGGCATTAAGCAACTTAATAAGACCCTGTTTCAAAATTAATAATAAGGGCTGACTATGTGACTCAGTGGTTAAGTGCCCCTGGGTTCAATCTCTGGTACCCCAATTTTTTTTTTCTCAGTTTGAAAATTGTTTGCAAATAATTGCAAGCACATAGAAAATTTGCAAGAATATAATTAATATAAAGTACACATACTCTGATTTAGATATGTGGAGTCCCCCAAAATCTCATATGTGAGAATATGCACAGATGTTCAGAAGTGAAATAATTAGATTATGAGAGCTGTAACCTTAATAGTGGATTAGGTCACTGGGGGCATGCTTTTGGGTTTATATTTATGTCTGTGATGAGCAGAGCTCTTTTGCTTCCTGACTGTCACTTTCTGAGCTGCTTTCCTCCACCACACCCTTCTTCCATGATTTTCTGTCTTACCGTGAACCCAGAGATATGGAGCTGGCTGGCCATGGGCTTAACCTCTGAAACTGTGAGCCAAAATAAATTTTTCCTCCTCCAAGTTGTTTTTTGTGGCTCTTTTGGTTACAATAATGAAAATCTGACTAAAACAGACCTGAACACTTCAGTGTGATTTCCAAAGAACTGGGACATTGTTTTAGGTATCCACAGTAGCTTTGGTGAATTTAGCATTGGTATAATAATTTTTATTTAATCTGTCACTCATTTTATAATTTTGTTAATTGGCTTAGTAGTTTTTAATATTGGTTTCTTCCTCTTCAATACAGAGTCAGGTTTAAAATCAGCTACTGCATTTAGTTGTCATCTCTTTAACATCTTTAAAACTGGATCATTTCCACTTCTGGAGTTTGTCTTTTATGACATTGATCTCGGAATAATAATTTCTCCTTTTTTGACTTGAACATTCCAAATTTTGTGTTTGTCTCTTCTTCCTCATTATTAGACACTCATTTCAAATTGTTGAGATGATTTTATGTAATGTTATTCCTTCTCAGAGTATCACAACTGAAGGCAGACAATGTTCGTCTCTCATCAACAATGTTGATTTTGTATACCTGATCAAGGACAATCTGATATCTTTATTGAGTAATTATTTTTTATGTGTGGAAAATATTCTACTCACATTTATGAGGTACTAATGATGTGTTTTAATACATGGATACATTGTGTAATATTTAAGTCAGGTTAAATACAATTGTCTCCTCATTTATCTTCATGAATGAAGACTTTAAAAATCCTTTCTTCTAGATTTTTGAAATGTGCAGTACATTATTGTTGCCTATAGTCATCCTACTGTGCACAAGCATCCAGAACTTCTTATTCCTCTAATGATAATATATCCACTGATCAACCTCTCCCCAAACCGCACCTATCCCTACCCTCCCAGGCCTCTTTTCTGTGATATGAACTGTTTAGGGGTGGGGACAGTGCTGGGAATGGAACCCAGGGCCTTGTGCATGCCAGGTAAGTGCTGTACAATTGAGCTGCATCACCAGCTTGAGAGAAGTTTTTCAGATTCCACATATGAATGAGATCCTAGAGTACTCTTCTTTTTGTGCCTAGTTACTTCACATAACATAATGATCTCCAGTTTCATCCATGTTGTCCCAGATGACAGGATTTTACTCTTTTTTTTATGGCTAAATAGTTTTCCATTGTGAATATGTCCTATGTTGTCTTTATCCATTCATCAGCTGATGGACACTTAAGTTGTTTCCATTTCTTGCTATTTTGTGTAGTGCTACAATGAACATGGTACTGCAGATGTCTTGCCAACATGTTGATTTAATTTCCTTTTGATATATATCAAGTGGAGGGCCTGTTCAATCATATGGTAATTCTACTTTTAATTTTTTTTTTTTAAGAGACAACATCTCTGTCACCCAGGCTGGCCCCAAACTTCTGGGCTCAAGCTAATACTATTGCTTCTATCTGTAGAATAGATTGGACTACACATGTGCACCATTGCACTTGACTTTTACTTTTTGCAATGCTGGAGTTTACACTTCCTGGGCAAGCACTCTATCACTGAGCTACGTCTCCAAACCTAGTTTTTTGAGGAAACTCCATAGTGTTTTCCATAATGGCTACTCTAATTGACATTACCCACAACAATGTACAAATGTTCTCTTTTCACATCCTTGTCAGCCCTTAGTATTATTTAGTCATTTTGATAATAGTCATTCTTACTGGGGTTGAGGTGATATCTCATTGTATTTTTTTATTTGTATTTACATGATGATTAGTCATGTCGATTGTTTTTTCATACACCTCTTGGCTCTTTGTATGCCTTCTTTTGAGGAATATTTATTTAGTTCTATAGCCTATGTAAAATCAGGTTATTTGTGCTTTTGCTATTGATTTTTTGGAGTTCTTATATATTCTGGATATTAACCCCTTATATGATCTGTAGTATGCAATTTTTTTTTCCATTTTATAGATTGTCTCTTTACTATTGACTATTTCCTTTACTGTGCAGAACATTTTTTTTGTTTGATGTAATCCCATTGCTGATTTTGCTAGAGTTTTCTGTGCCTTTGGATCTTCAACCAAAACAATCCTTACCCATTTCAATGTTTTACAGTATTTTCCCTATGTTTTCTTCTAAAAGTTTCAGTTTCTTGTCTTACATTTAAGTTTCAGATCAATTTTTAGTTGGTTTTTGCAAATGGTGAGAGGGATATAGTTTCACTGTTCTGTATATGGATATGCAATTTTTCAAGCGAAATTTATTAAAAAGACTTTTTTTTTTTCTCCAATGCATGTTCTTAGCACCTTTGTTGAAAATCAGTTGGCCATCAATGTACAAGTTGACTTCTAGGCCATCAATGTACGAGTGTCCCTATCCATCGATCTGTATGTCTGTGTTTATGTCAATGCCATTCTGTTTTAATTGTTACATATTTATAGTATATTTTGAAGATAAGTAGTGTAATAATCATTGTTTTGTCCTTTCTGTTCAAGAAGGCTTTGTCTATTCAGAGCTTTTTGTGTTTTCACTTAAATTTTATTATCATTGTTTCTACTTATCTGAAGAATGTTATTGATATTTTAACAGGTATTGCATTGAATCTATAGATCACTTTGGGTTATATGGACATTTTAACAGTATTAATTCTTCCAATCCATAAATGCAGGATCTCTTCCCATTTTTTGTCCTCTTTAATTTCTTTCATAAATACTTTACTCTTTTCATTGCAGATATATTTCACTTCCTGGTTAAATTTATTTCTACCTATTTTATTTGTTGTTGCTGTTGAAAATAATATTGCTTTCTTGATTTGTATTTCAGATATTTCACTATTAGTATATTGCAACACCATTGATTTTTGTTTTGGCTTGGTATCCTATTTTTTTTTAATATTTCTAAAAGTTTTTTAGTGAAGTCTTTCTGTATGTAATATCATGTTCTCTGCAAATAGTGACAATCTGACTTCCTCTTTTTCAAATTGAATGCCCTTTCTCTTGCCTCATTTCTTTGATTAGTTCTTTCAGTACTATGTTGAATAAAAGTGGTAAAAGAGGGCATATTTTTGCCAGACAGTAGAAAGCTTTTAGCTTTTCTCCACTCAGTATAATGTTAGCTGTTTGATTTTTACAAGTGGCCTTTATTATGTCAGATATGTTCCTTGCATGCCTAATTTGCTCAATGTTTTCACGATGAAGAGAAGTTGAATTTTGTCAAATGGAATTTCTGCATCTATTTAGATGAATATGGTTTTTATCCTTCATTCTGTGAAGCGAGTAAATGTGGTGTATCATGTTTATTCATCTGCCATATGTTGAAACATCTTTGCATCTTGGGAATAAATTCCATGTGATAATGGTGAATAATTTCTTTAATATGCTGTTGGATTTGGTTTGCTAGTATTTCATTGAGAATTTTTACATCTATGTTTAGCAAGGATATTGGCCTGTCATTTTCTTTTTATTGTTGTATCCTGGTCTAGTTTTGTTATCAGATAATAATGGCCTCATGAAATGTGTTTGAAGACTTGCTTCCTCTTTTCATTTTAGAATAATCTAAGAAGAAGAAATATTAGCACTTTGAATTTTTGGTAGAATTTAGGAGTGAAGTCTTCGGGTCCTAGGCTTTTTTCTGATGGGGGACTTTTTATTCCCCATTCAATCTTGTTACTCATTACTGGTTTGTTCAGGTTTTCTATTTCTCCATGATTCAATCTTGATAAAGGTGTATATATCCAGGAATTTTTCCATTACTTCTAAGTTATTGAATTTGTTGTGTAATTGTTCATAATAATCCCTAATGATCCTTGTATTTCTCTACTGTCAGTTGTAATGTCTTCCTTTTCATCTTGATTTTATTGATGTAAATCTTTTCTCTTTTTTTCTTAGTCTAGATAAATTTTGTCTACTTAATCGTTTTGAAGAAACAGCTTTTTTGTATTGTTTATCAGACTATTTGTTTCTGCTCTGATTCTTATTTCTTTCCCTGTGCTCACTTGGGGTTTAATTTGATTCTGCTATTCTCGTTCCTTGGGCGGCAGTGATAGGTTGTTTATTTGAGATCTTTCTGCTTTTTTGTTGTGGCATTGATTACTGTAAACTCCCCTCAGTACTATTTTTGCTGTATACCATAGGTTTTAATATGTTATGTTCCCAATTTCATTTGTTTCAAGAAGTGTTTAAATTTTTTTAAAAAATTTCTTGTGATCCATTGGTTCAAAAGTATGTAATTTAATTATGGTGTATTTGTATAGTTTCCTAAGTTTCTTTTTTTTTTTTTTTTTTTTCAGTACTGGAGACTGAAATCAGGGACACTCAACCACTGAGCCACATCCTCAGCCCTATTTTGTGCTTTATGTAGAGACAGGGTCTCACTGAGTTGCTTAGCGCCTCGCCATTGCTGAGGCTGGCTTTGAACTCGCGATTCTCCTGTCTTAGCTTCCCTAAGTGCTGGGATTTTAGGCTTGTGCTACCATGCCTGGCTTAGTTTCCTAAGTTTTTATTGTGATTGATTTCTAGCTTTATTGCATTATGTTAAAAAGTGCTAGATGTTATTTTAGTATGATTATGATCATACTTGACATGAGTTTTTAAATTTTTGAAACTTTTTTCCCCTTATTATGTGGCCTATTTATCCCACCAGCACTAGCACAGCAGTAGGGAAAGACCAAGGTTCACACTTCTGTGGACTGCCTTTGGCTAAGATGGACCCATGGCTCACAATTGCTGTAACTAACTCTGGGGCTGTTGGATTTAATAAATCTCATAGATTGAGGCTATTTGTCTCCTCATGGCACCAAGGCTGTTTGAGAGGCTCTGTCCACAATATCTTCCCAGTACTGGGTTTCACCAGCCCAGCACTAAAAATTCCAGGGCAAAGTCTCAAGTGCACTAGCTAGTGCTAACCCCAGTAAATGGGGTCTTCTTTCATGCTATGCTACCTGAGGTTGGGGTAGTATTGATAAATGCAATTCTTTGGCCACCTAGGCTAACATGAGGCTGTGTCATGTCTGAATTGTACAGCTACCATGACCTGCACATTCTCAGGGGCACATCAAGACCCTTGCCACAGCTGGTGGTAATATAGGCTGAAATGCACATCCATCCCCCAGGGCTGGCAGTGACTCAGGTCAGAACGGAGTGTGCTGGTTTCCACTTAATGTTGGGGTAAGACTAGAAGCTCTGTCTGTGAACTCTGGCCTGTGTGTGGGTTCCTTGGTTTTTACTCAGTGCTTTCTACTGTGGCTTGCTTAGAAATGAGTTCTAAGAGAAACTCCTCTACTAACTTTTGGATCTTGCTTCCTGCTCTGCTGCTAAAGGTTGTGAAAAAGGAGTTGATGTCCATGCCTGGGTTGCCTGGCTAATGTGCTTCCAGTGGCTCTACTTTCAGTCATGGTGGGGGAGATGGGATTTGCCTACTGCCAGGTTTCACCATGGCAGGCCTGGTCCTGGGTTTCAAGTTGAAGGCCTGGGTTTGATTCTTTCCCTGTCTCCCAAGTGGGATGCATTCTGGCTGAAAGGAGCTGAGGAGGGGTGGTGTGGTAATTGTTTTCCTCTTGCTTTCTTCAATATGTCCTTTGTTTTAGTTAAAGCATGCACTATGGTCTTTCAACTGGTTTCTTTAGCTCTTGTGATAGTGTTTTGGAGAAAGACTAGCTGTTGAACTTGGCATGTCTATGGAGAGAAGATTACTAGAAAACCCTAGTTAGCCAAAATTGTCTCCCACTCTTTCAGTTTTTAAATGTATGTATCATGTACTATTGATGTTATATTTTATTTATTTTTTTGTCATTTAAGTTCCTAGTCAATACATTGCTTTTCTACTTATCTATCGGAACTTGAATAGTTTTCTTATAGTCTGTAGTAGCTCTCTTTGTCATGCTCATTTCAAATATTTTACTTTTTAATTCTACTCAATTATTTTTTTATATAGAGCAGCATTATGCTTTGTGAAAATGTCAAATCTAAAGATGATTTTATTTACATTTTTTTTTCCAGTTGGTTTTAAACTTGATATGTTGATTTGGGATTACTTAAAGATGGTTGAGTACATAAGCTAGACAACCTTCTCTCATTAAATGTGTGTATATACACATATGTATTAAATATATATGTATATATTTATATGCATACATATATATGAATTAACAGACAAAATTGCATATATTTGTGGGTTGAAATTTGAGTTTTTGAAGATGTGTACATTGTATAATGTTCTAATCAGGTTCAGGATATCTATCTCCTCAGCATGTATCATTTCTTTGTGGTGAAAACATTCAAAATCCTTTCTTCTAGAAATTTTGAAATATGCAGTACATCATCATTATCTATAGCCACCCTACTGTGAAATAGAACACCATACTTATTTCTTCAATCTAACTAGCAACTGTATATTTTTAAAAACCTAGAAAAGGACTGGAAATAGAAAAGTCATCCTCACGGTGGACCAGAATGAATCACCGGAAGGTGGCAGACAGTGGAATCAGATTAAATGAGAGAATCACAGCTCAAAAGCTATATATAAGAAAACTTATGATGGATAAAATAAGAAGATATAGGGACAGAGGAAAGGACTTATTCCAAGCTTAGGTGTAGTACGTGTATTAAAGAGGAAGACACTATGAGTCAATGAAAAGGAAGAGACCATGAATCAATCTCTTGGGGAGATTGGGTTTCCAAAAAATCTCAGACAAGATTTCCATCCTCTTCTCCCTCAGACCAACTACAGGGTTTCAAGGTCAAGGTCAACCAGAGCAATAGGGTTGATCATGTGGGTCAGAGGGTCATGGCAAGGTATTGGAGAGATGGAGATACCTAGGAGCAAATGGAAGACTCTGTGAACAGAAATTAGCTCTTGAAGAAGGTTTTCCTACAATATCCACCTCCTATAAGTGTGCCCAGTAAAATGAATACAGAAGGAAGTCTCCAGGCCTGAGGAAGAACAACTCTGTGAAAAAGAGGTCTGAATGTCAAGGAAGAGAGCTAATACTTAATAGGATGGCGTGAGCAAAGCAAAACCCACAACTTTAGAATGGAAAAAAAATCAATATTTTCAGAGAAAAGGAAACCACCTACAAAATTAAAAAAAAATAATAAGAAGAAACTTAGACAGAAGTAAAGTTTGTTAAAATATATAAAATGCAACAGATAGACAGGATATCACAATGGACTTAAAAGATGAGTGAATTAGGTAATAAATGAATTAGTGAATTAAAAGATCAAATTTAAAAATCCTCCCAAATCTAACCATAAAGGACAGAAAGTGAAATGTGTGAAACTAAAAGCTAGAAAATAGGGAGGATATATTCGAAAGTCCCAGTATCTGTTCAAAGAAATTTTAGAACATATAGAATACTCAAAATAGAAATAATAAATACTAATAAAATTGAAAGGTTTGCACTAATCTGATTGCTTCATTGCTTAACAGGTTGAAAAAAACTTTATACAATGACATGCTGTGGTAATTTTTTTAAAAGTGCAGGATACAGTGAAAAGTACCATGAGCTTCAAGATGAAAGACATTAAAGACTCTAAAGAAAAAAGAATTACATTGACATCAGAATTCTAGGTGAAAACTGACTGCAATGGATCACACCATTATGATCTGATAAAAAGGGGTCTCAAGTTTAAATTTTCTAAACTCATATGAATTATATGTTCCAGAACATATAAACCATTGTCAGTCATTTAGGGTTCAACAAGCCTACTCCAAAACATCTTACTTAAATAAATACTGTAGGAAAATTTAAAATGAATCCAAAAAGAAGACAAACAAAGCAGGAAGCATAAATGAGTGAAATAACTATAGATGATTGAATTAGTCCATAAAACTGACATAAGTTCAGTTTGAAGGTTCACAAAAAAATTTTATGAAAAAAATATGGGAAACATTAAAACAAACTTGGTTAGTGCCTCAATATATTCCAACCAATAAAAAAGAAACACACATACAAGATGTTAGAGAAGGTGCATTTTGCTTGATTTAAAATGTAAATCAAAACAAAAAATGTGCCTTTGTTGTCTACCCATTTGGAAAGATAAAAATTTTTATGAGGTAGGGAAATTGGAAGTCGTGAATATTGATTAAAGCTGATAAAGTTTTTTCATTGGTTAGCCATACTCAGAGTGCTTAAAATTTAATCATTAATCCAGTCTATCGATGTATTCATAGGATTCTCTGTCATCTATTATCTATATAATCACTCTTATTATTCATGGTTATACCCTACAAGGTCACTGTGAACACTGATTTAGTGAATACTGAACTCCAAGGGGAAATACAGTCATGTTGCTGTGAGTCTGTGGTCATAACATTTTTGTCAACTGCAATGCCATTTGCATTATCTTCATCGGTTTGCAAATGTCCTTGTAAAAAAACCCAGTCTTCATTGAAAAGCCTGCATTTTTACACAACCCTCTTTCTGTATAACAGTTAGCAAGCATGTTTTAATTGCCTTGCCTGCTAATTTAATATTTTCCATAGAGGATTGCATTTTGAAATGTGTGAGCCAACTAATAGAAGCTGAGAAGGTTTTAACATTTTCTTGACCTTGGGCAATGTGAAATGTGACCATAATTTCCTCGGCTTCCAGCTTTATGGCAATGTTGACCATTATGCATTTTTCAAAAAATCATATTCATCTCCAGAATTCACACATTTAACCACTTTTCCAACTTTTGCATGGCTTCTTCATGCTCTATTAGAGCAGCCTCATGTACACATCAGTGAGTGTCTTCTTCCTCTTTCTGGACTTGCTGTACTGTTCATTCATAACATTGAACTCAAGGGTAACTCTTCCTCAAGTCCCACGTGGGCAAGGGAATGGGTTCCCATTGGAGGGATGGGTTGTTTGTGAAATAAAAGTTATGAAATAGGACTACAAAATAGACACGCAAGTACAGAAATATATTTTAAACAGGGGGTAGTGATGGGTCAGACCGACCAGAAGGATATAGCTTCTAAAAAAGATAGAGCCTGCGCTTGCTTTATTTATAGTGGTACAGATCAAAGGGATTGGTAGGTATAAGGTTTCAGTGTGGGAGGAGTCTCAGTGCTTGCTTCTTCATGAGCAGGATTTGGGTGGGGTAAGCAGGCTGTTTGGCTTTTAGTAGGTCATTCCCATCTCTGAGGCTGTGCTTAAACTTGAGCAGTGAGCTAGGACAGGACACCACCTAAATTAGGCATTCTCCAACCAGTGGATTCCTACTGGGAGTTCCCCAAACCAGGCTTCCCTGAGTAATGGCTGGAACATGGCTCACTTCACACATGGTTCACAGATGGCTTCCCGCAGGCAGCAGCTCTGCAACTCATGCCTGAACAAAGGTTATCTACCAAACGTATATCTCCTTTAGGAATGTCACAGCTTTTTTGTGCTAACTTTAGACAGAACTTCAATCTACCACTTAGAGTCCATTGTAATCACTGAACTCACCTAAGGGAAACAAAGTCACAAAAATGTGAAGACATATCTGTAAGTAGATTATTGAAGAGATTGTGAGAGATGAGACAAGAAGCTGAAACAAGAAGGCAGAGTGCTGCCTTGTTCTACCTTATCTGAGGATGTGCAGGTTCATCGCTCTACACTTACCTGCAAATGGCCACAAAAATGTGGCATTGATTTTGGAAATACAGATAAATTTTAGTGAGTAGGTAAATTTGCAAATATGAATTCTATGAGTAACAAAGATGACTCTGTGTGTGTGTGTGTGTGTGTGTGTGTATGCGCATATATATGCATCCAAATGTGGAGAACAAGAGAGATTTGGAGGATATAAGTTAGCACTCATGGGATCAAAGAAAAAGGTGAACAATGGGGCCTAAGGAAGGATATGAAACGGCACATGAAGATTTAGTGAGAAGAGAATCAGAGTCTCAGCAGCTGTCACAAGTGCCAATCACATCCATTTGTTTTCAGAGCCATTCAAATTCTGAGAAAAGAGTCTTACTGGTTTTATTAGGTCATGTGATTCCCTTTAGGTTGGGCAAGGCCTGGGTCACTGGGCCAAAAGTTCCATCAAGAATGAGACTGCAGGGGCTGGGGCTATGGCTCAGCGGTTGAGCGCTTGCCTCGCATACGTGAGGCACTGGGTTCGATCCTCAGCACCACATAAAATAAATAAAGATATTGTGTTCATCTACAACTAAACAAAATATTTAAAAAAAAAAATGAGACTGCAAGCATTGACAACTGAGTTGCCATTTTTAAAATAAGGTTCCATAAGATGGAAAAAAGCAGCAAATAACTTATGTACTACTATTTCCTTAAATTTATACCAAGAAAAGAATAGTACTTTTAAACTTGTAGAAAATGCTTAAATATTTTACGTTTAATCTATTAGATATTTAGGCCATGATTCAAAAACACGTTACTTTGTTTTTTGTTGCTGCATAAAAGAATGCCACAAACAGTAGCTTAAAACAGCACTGATTAATGATCTCAGCATTTCTGTGCATCAGGAGTCCAAGGCTGGCTTGACAGGATCTGCTTCTCAGGGTATCCAAAGACTGTAATCAAGGTATTGGCCAGAGTGCATTCCTTTCTCAAGGTCCTCCTCCAAGTTTGTGTGGTAGTCAGCAGATTTCCATTATTTTATGATTAGAGGAATGTTGTATATTGTTGACTTTCCACCAGGGGTGGCTTTCTGCTCCCTGAGGCCACTTGCAGTTAGTTCTGTACGTCACCCTGTCTCAATGTGGCAGCTTATTACCTTAAGAACTGCAGAAGACTGTCTTTCCTCAGGGAAGGACACACCATTTTTAAAAGGGCACTCTGCTTACTTATATCAATTCCAAATGTTTCTTCTGATGAACTTGGTGGACTTTAATTGTATTTAAAAAAAAACCACCACCTGCTATTTCACAAAATTATGGCACTGGCATCCCATCCTTTTGTCATATTCAAATGGTTAGAATCAAACCAAAGGTTGTTGCCCTTTCTAAGGTGACAGGGGAATACAAGATATAACTCCAGGGACCAAGATAATGAGAGACATCTTATAATTTTTCTACCACTTTGAAGGATATTTAATTCATGAAAAAAATGTTCAATATACAATATTAAATTTAGGAAGAACCAAAACAGCTCATAGCATTCCAAAGCAGAGTAACTGTTAAATGACAATGTAGAAATAAACTAAACACAACCTGTGGTCTTTTCTTGAGTTGTGTGATTAAGAGTAATTTTATTGGCTGTTCCCAGCTTATTGCATATTCTATATTTTCTGTAGATAGCAGGTACTACTTTTATAATAAGAAAATTTTTATCTGAGTTAAAAGCATGAAT
This sequence comes from Geosciurus inauris, assembly GCA_004024805.1. Taxonomy (NCBI): domain Eukaryota; kingdom Metazoa; phylum Chordata; class Mammalia; order Rodentia; family Sciuridae; genus Geosciurus; species Geosciurus inauris. Next base: position 632 of record PVHX01005004.1, on the reverse strand, counting down.
ACTGGAAACAATAGGCTGTATTTTAACCTCAATTTTCAGAATCTCTGGTGGGGATAAATTAACCACATTGAAACTAAGTTTCTTTTTGCAAAAAAGAATATCATTCCATTTCTCTTTTTTTTTTTTTTTTTTTTTGACTACTGCCAGCTTTCAAGGCCCTCCTTCCTTAATCCCCTCATGCCCCATATGAAAGGAATGTGATAAGGAAGTGTGAGTGTGCCCTTCTTTGGATCTGGTGGAAAGTTCAAACCCTGCATAAGGATGCTTATGCCACAGCAATCTCCTAATCACCAAAACCCAAACATATCTCCTTTCCCAAACAGATGCCTTCATCTCCTCTACCCAGGTGCAGTGGCATCATTCTCAATGTCTGAATCAAATTTTGAGAGGGAAGGCTTCATCCTGACTCTTCAGGGTGTCCACAATACTTTATATGTGAACTGGAGTTAATAATAGACTCAACAGAGTTATTGGAAGTAGTACACTTATTAATGTATATGAACATACTTAAAAGATTACTTGTATATGGTATATATCATGTGTTGAGTGGGCATTTATAAAAATATTGATAATCTGATCATTTGCTTTATTTTGTTTATTTTGGCAGTCATCTTTATTTCACAAAAGAAAAT